>JAIPRK010000781.1:0-135507 GCA_025469195.1 Chaitophorus viminalis | reverse complement strand
ACACACACACACACACACACACACACACACACACACACACACACACACACACACACACACACACACACACACACACACACACACACACACACACACACACACACACGCACGCACGCACGCACGCACGTATATGGATATTGCACTCAAGCATATTATATATACAGTGAAATAATATTAGAGTTTGGTCTGGCGCTAGAACTGAGGAAATATTTATTCTTGATGGCCGAGAATTTTCCTTTGACATCCGCCACGGTATCGGAGCTCTCAATAGGCAACGATAAATCTATATTGTTGTACTGATATAATTATACTTAATAGTTGATACTTTAAAGTTTAAATATCGAATCCATTTAAATATAGGTTTAGTAAACTACTGTGAGTATTATAATTGTTAGTAAATAATATTTGTTACCACCTAATTTTTCGGTAATTATTAGTAAGTAAAACAATGGTCTACAAATATATTTCTTCTTTCTCTAACTACTTTCTTAACTCACTGATCATCCATCTTATGCGCATTACCAATACTGACCCTTCATTTTCCCTCTAAAATTGAGCTTTTTTCCTCAGAACTTATATTATTATTGTCTATTGTCTACTTTTGTATAAATAGGGTTCGTCCCGTGTTTTTAAATAAAATAAAATAAAATAAAAAAATATTTTATGATACCTACTTTTGTATAAATGTTTTAACTACATAGATATGAATATATAGCTGTATTATAAGATAGAGAAGACCTAATATAACAAAGAGGTGTTCGGTAATGGACGTGAAAACGTACCTACATGGTCGAATAAAGTGTTTAATGAAGTACTTTTATAGTTTAATTTTTGAGTTAAATTTTCTGTGGTGATTGTGCGAGTTATTTCAAGTTTTACCTTTATTTTCTTTTTGTGTATTATTTATGTATATATACATTGTAGTGATCGGCTATTTTGACAAAATGAATAATATCATATTATACGGTGCATTAAAAAGTCTTGAACCACGACTATATAGATGGGTGGTCGTATTGCTCATATCTAACCGTATACGCATGTAAGTACATTGACTAGAAAAACGATCGGATCACGGATTCGATGAGGGCATTTTTTTATTGTGCACAAGCACATTATATGCTGTACATATTACTATATTATTATCATATGTTTAATGTGCAACACGATGATATAGTACACACATTATACATACGATATTATCGCGCACGGCGGTTCAGCGCGGCGTGTATAATCATATTTATGTGAAAACTGCAGTTTTCTGTATGATTTAGATGATTTTATAATGCTCGGCCATAAGCCAAAATAATACGTATAATATCATATCCTCTTCGAAATTGCTTATCGCCGTCCATCGTCCGACGCGAAACTCCTAGCAAATGTGATGATAATATTATTATAATATAATGCGATTCGTATTCAGTTTCAGACTTTCTCGAAATTGTGCCTCCGCGTTGTATATAAATGGGCCACGTCCGCGTCGGCACTATGCATGCTATATAGAGTTGGGATTTATCGAGACCACCAACACCACCACTGCTGTACGTATAGTTGGTTGCTAAGTGATTCTGACTATACGTTTAGGACAAAACTTTTTACCGGCACGTGCCTTAAATAATATTATCATACTGTTTACCTATATTCGCTTTAATAGCTCTTTGGATACCAATTATTATTTGCTCCGTAACTTACGAGTTGTAGTGACTTTCAGCGATAGATTTTAGTTTTACGTAAATTTTGGTCGAACGAGAGGAAATCGTTGGCCATTTTAACGATTTGTGATTGTATAGGAATAACATACGTAGCCACGTAGGTACTCAGCGCCCTGTCTCAGGCGCCCCAACGAAATCAATATTTTACATATATATCTATGTATACATTATGCAACTATTATATTTTTTCTCTATCAATTAAACACGTAATGGTCATTTTGTAATTCAATGCATTTTTATTAAGGTGCATCCACAATGGTAAACATTTGCGTTGTGTATCATAATCAATACAAGTTCTTTGTTTATGTGTGGTAGAAAATGTGTGCGCTGCAAGTCTATGCTGTAACGTAAAAATGTATTGTGTATGTGTACGAAAATATTTGCACGCGTTATCGTGCGATGAACACATATTTTCTGTCACACGACTAAATTTGTGCCATGAGAATACCTCACAGCGCAAACTTTTAAACCACTGTGAACATAAACTTGTTTGTGGGAAAACGCTTTAGGTTTTATAATCGTGTAATAGGTAGATGGAGTAAAATCTTTTCAATGTCATTTAAGGAAGTGCGATCACTGGATGGTTTCTTTCCTCACCCTATTCATGTCTTTTTAATATAATGTAGCACATATTCTTATTATGCCTTTGGGTATAGATTGTATATTTTCTAATAAAATTAATAAAAAAAAATTTCATTTACGGCATAATACACTTAATAGCTTTCGAGAGGAATATTACATTTACCGAAAAATAAAGCGTGTTCAGTAAAAGCAACCAATTTCGGCCGTAATAGCAATAAAATCTGCTATATTCATAACGTACTCGTATATAGCTATGCAGAGAATTTTAGGACGTTCTGCACGCAAACGAAAAAGACGTTTTCAGACTTACGCGCGCACATGCACACATATATTTATACATGTATTATATATATATAATATGAGGCTTTTATATAATTTAATATATGAGCACATCTAACTATAATATTATACACGCGTATAATACGCATTTCCGTGTGTATAATATACGTGATTAACGAGATTTATAATACGTCGCAAAACCCGCGCCACTCGTAAATTGTGGACAAGTACACGAAATTACATAGGTTAAATATGTATACTAACATAGCCCACACGCGTACATGCGGTAATAATATATTACCGTATTATATTCATCAGTTGGTACCAGATTTTTTCGGTTGTGTTTTATCGCGTTTTCCAGTTCCTTTCGGCGGAATCGTGAAGAACTGATAACGCATTGCGAAAATGCATTTTAGCGTTTTGATGACACAAAAATATTCGCTGTACATATAATGTATAAATTACAATTGTAAGAGTAATTGTGTCGACTGGGCAAATTAATGTTATATGATAACTTCATAAAGGAAAATCATGAGATTCGACTTCGGCCGTGACGATGCCACTAAAAAAGTCTAGGACCTACATGGCTACATCTGAGGCCCCGATGCATTGCACCCCCAAATCTCGCACTATTGATAGTTTAATATGGTAATAAACCATACGAACCATACTGTACGAACGGCTTATCGTGTACTATCCGTCAATAAATAATAGACGGTATTATAATAATACAAAACGATAAACGTTGACTAAAATAATATTTTCACATAATAGTGACAATAATGATCATCGAATAATGTGTTGCCGAATTCATTCATGTAGCAGAAAAAAGCCTTTCACAAAATCAGTTATTTCACAATAATTTATGTATTATAACTGTAATATGTGTCATGATTACATTTTTTAAATTTAGATGGGCAAACATAGTGAGATTATTTAGTATAGTGGTGTTGCACAGCATTATTAAACACTGTTTTTTCAAAAAGTTGGTTCGATGTTTGTCTAGTATGTTTCGCACTTTAACGTCTAATATTGAACGATTTTGTCCATGCGTAGGGATGTAGGGTACTTACCTGTATTATATATTTTTATAAGAGTTTACCGTTCTCTCGAATACCGGTAAAAGCCGTCGAATAAATCTAACGGCGGAAGCTTTTAGATATATTTTATCATCTCGAACTATATACGTGATCGTATCATATATCGCAGTTGTCTTTCGATACTCGTTGTATGTATACGTATATACAATATTAAATATGTGTAGCTTTTACGAAACTTACATTATTACTAGCTCCTTGTTCGATTTTGAACCAAATTGAAAATTTCCATGTGTTATGCCATTTAAGTTAGACCTTTTTATTTTATTGTCGTTTTGAGATTAAGTACCAATTAAATGTACCGACACTGCAGTGTACATATTGTACCTAATGTACGTGACCTATAATTATTCTAGCTTGCATGCAATTCTGGGTAATTTTATCATACAATGTACAATATATAGTAGGGATGGGCATCAAATCCGAATATCTGAATTTTCCGAATATCCGAATATTCAAATCCGGATTTAAATTAAATCCATATCCGGATTTTCCGAAGTATCCGGATTATTCGGACTATTCAGATTAATTAATTATTTTTATTGCTAAGCACAAAACAACACTGGTAGTTGAATGCGTCAGAAATATTATATATCCGTTCAAGAATGTATGTTAATGAATTTAAATTTAAAAATGAAACATCGAACAGCAAAATTGAATTGAATAATTCGGATACTCCGGATAACCTGTCAAATCCGGATTCACTAAATTCGGATTTGATAAATTCAAATAATCCGGATTTTTTAAATCCGGATATGCCTATCACTAATATATAGCCACTGTTTATGTGCGTAATTATGTGAACTGTACAAACCTCCGAGCACCCGGCTTATATTAATTAATTAACAATTACGTAGGATCAGTGATCTCGCTTTAAAGTTTTCTTATTTTATTTTAGAATTCCAGATGGTTGTAAGTTTAATATTACCGTTACTGGCTTACTCCAAATATTAAGAAGGAGGTGAGTAATATTATAGTTACATGGTTTCAGCGGAGAAAACTAGCATAGGTACACTTTATATATTCACCAGCGTAAACGATGACCAAGTACATTGTGCTAAGAAATTATCATTTAAATGTTTGAGCAGCGAAGCATTCTATACAGGTGTGGGGAAGATTATGCCCATATATAGGTAGTGCAATAAAAGAGTCAGCAGTGAATTATTAAAGTGAAATGAAATAGAATGCAGTGCGGAAGAAGATGTAAGAAAGGAAATCCGGAGTATCGCGTTCTTGAAAAAAAAAATAAATAAAAAAAAAAAAAAATACCATTAAATGGTAAATGGAAACGAGAACAAAAATAAACATCGATTATATACCACATAATAACCTGTGTTAAGTATATCGCATAACCTTACAGTTACAATTAATATACTTTCGCTCTACTCTCGAAACGAAAACAAATTAAACACCACTATATGGTTTTTAGTTTACTACATGTTATTATATTAATAGTGTATATAACATATTTTAATATTTTGAATTTGTGTGCATATACACATATATAGCTCCTCCAACTGATATTATATTATCGTATATCCATTGTGTTTGTTCATCCATTAACGGCTGCAGTCACCCGTTTCCACGGTTACATGGATGTCATTGCTGCTGCTTTGATAAAAATAAATATTATTCAACAATATTATTTGTACTCTTTTCGAGCCAGGCTTTGTATGTATGTATAATATATGGTTGTTTTTAACGTATACTATACTATACGTTTTATACTATAATTTTATAAAATATATTAACGTGGAATTAATTATTAAATACGTGTTTGCTAAATAATATTTCAAGCGATACATTAGTAGTTGCGGTACCTACGCACACACGGTCGACCTGCGGTATTATTATTGATCATGCGTGTTGTTCGTATAAATGGATAATATATACGCTTATGTTTACCATTTTAACAAAGTAAATTTTAATAATATCCATTAAGTTTATTGGTTTTATGTACTTAAATATAAGTACCAGTACGTCTGTTTCATTAGACGCGCGGGTTTAAACAGAAACGAAAAAGTCGTTCCTGTACAGGTACATGGAAAATGGAACCACAGTCAATGAAGTCTAATTGTGCTGCTTTTGTTTACTAAATGTGGTGTACGTTCATAATTGAAGTGCTAAATATTTTTCTTTGGATGAAATTTATATACTATATATAGTATATATATATATATATATATATATATATATATATAAATATTCACACATTTATTCTGGGTCATGTATGGTTTATTAGCTCCACGACAATTCAATATTATTTAAATGAGAGCGACTGAGCGAGTGTGTATATTATAGGTTGGTTGGAATAAAATATTCTATAATTTCAGTTTTCACGCAACACCGATCTCTTTATCCTCTACTGCAAACTTTAAATGACGTTTGCCATTTAGTAAAATGAGTTATAGATCACAGTCGCGGGAAAACTTAAAATTAAAATCGGTAAATTCCGTTGTTAGAACAACGCTCGCGCGTTCCTAATTGAGTTATTCTTCGGTTTTATTTCTACAGTTGACATAATATAAATAGGTAAATAATAATTAATAATATCAGTTCAGAAAGTTTTCAGCACGTTAGCCAACAACAAATTTATTTCTTCTTTTATTTTCTTGTATTGGAAAAACAAAGTCTCCGTTCGAAAAAAGCAATTATTTCTATGCATTTTTAATGTCGGCTCCGTGATACAACGTGCAAAAATGTTTGGAAAACTTTCATGGAGTCACGACTATTACAATATAATATATAAAATAATTAATAAGAACACGCGCCTCATCGTATAACAAAATGACGTATTGTGTATTGTAGTTGCGCGATCCGAAGCGCACGGACGAGAAGTTTTTCGCAAATCGGACGCGGAGATCTTTAATCATTTAAAAATAAATAAATGAAAATATTATATCATACCGACCATCAAGTGCAACTGTTTGTCCGTATTTTTTCATCTCGACGGTGCGGCAGCATGTCATCTGATTTTCTATTAAAAAAAAGTACTCGAAACGCGATTTTAGTTGTTCTTTTTTTCCGCTATTCTTTTTCAGACGCGAAATGATTTATTATTTGTCCGAAAGACCTGACAGTGTGTATAATACATATATACTATGTTTGGGGTGTACGCGACATTTTAGTATATATATATATATATACATTATAGTACACACATACACACACACACACACACACACACACACACATACACTTGACGTACGTAATAAAATACTCCACCGCGTCGTCTCCGACGTGCGATGTCACGAATTTCAATATACTACGACTATATAATACTATTTGTTATAAATGAGCGAATATAGTTCTTCTGCTTGGATTTTATTATTATTATTTTTGCAACGGTGACTTTATGCGGCCATCGTATACATATAAACAGGCGACGTTGTGCGAATATATTATAATATCATCACATTACGGATTTGACGGTAATGGCCGGGCAGGAGGCCAGATCCCGGTGCGGTGGTGGCAGCAGCGATTGCTTATCCCAAAATCTCTGTAGGCTAGTAGGTTATATTATATACGAACCAATAATGGTTTTACGACGATGACGTGATTTTTACGCACTATTATTTTTTTCGATTTACTGAGCCCGTCCGGGAAAAGGGAACGCGAAAAGTTTAACGCAGGCAGTACATCTCCGCGTGATGCAGACATGTATATGTAGGACTCGCACAGTACGTACACGTAAATTGACATTAAAATGAGGTGTTCGTTTAATATTATAATAAAATATTATAAATAAAGCTTCTCGTAGTATTGTATTCACGCGTATGTCTCTGCAGCTCTCTAAAGCTTCGGTATGTCTCGTAGTCATGCCGTCATGGACACATATCTGCGCGTTTGGTTATAACCAGTGTACAGCCGTAGTCCCTGACGATAAAGCCTTGCGCGGTTTATTGTTATATCTCAGTTGTACGATAATCGTGGTTAACTCGTCTTTTTGTCTAAAACACTATCGTCTTCGTCTCCCCGACCATCCGATATATACCACCGCATCTATATACATATGTTGCATCCACTTTGTGTAACCTTAATTTTCACGAAATGAATTTTCATGAACTTTGATCATATCGTGTAGGTCGTTTTTGGATTCATGAAATGAACATTTATTTTATTCGTTTCGTGAAATGAAAATCCGTATTTTACACTTGATGTAATTTATTTCATTTTTACATTAGACGAATAACTTTTTGTGAAATCGGCATTTTATCAAAATATTTTTCAATACTTTGAAAATTACATATTTCAATGAATTTTAATTTACAATTTTTTTTATGGTTAGCAAAATGCTTTCAAATGCACAGAGTATCGGGTTCGAAACTGGCCAACGGGAAGATAATTTTTATACATTTTATAATTGGTTTTTATTAATGGATTATATATTTTACCAGATAAATTATTAGTTTTTGTGTTGTAAAATTTTGAAAATTACGTATTTTCATGCTGAAATTGCAACTGAAACAAAAATTATGTCGGATAGATAACCAGGGCAGAAAAAAAAATGTTTTGGGTAAAAAGACAAAAAAAAATAAGTACATTTGTAATTTTAATAACTACGGATATGGGCTTTTGACTTACTTGCTCACTCGATACGTGAGGTCATTGCGGAACTTAAATAAAAAAATCCCCAGATTTGTTATGAAAAACCACGTAGGATAAGTTGCAATACACGAGTATGACTCTTTTGATTTACATAGGGTTCAAAAAAAAAAAAAAAATTACATAATATCACTTAGTAGCTAAACTGTAAATTGTATCCGAGATTTCATTGAATAGACGAATCCGTAGGGATGTGTAGTTCATAAGTTAGTCGACTTGGTGAGTTGACTCTTTAAAATTAATTGAACGAGTTGAATCAGTGTTTCAAGATTCTGCGAATCAGTGACTCGCAGTTCAACTAACATTTCAAATTCAATTCACAAATCACTAATCACCCAATTGGGTTTATATAGTAAAAAATATACTGATTACTGATACACAACGACTCTTGACTCTCGATTCTCTTAAACGACACAATAACATTTAACTATAAAATTACATTTTTTTTATAAAGATATATCATATGATCACGAAGGTGGAGCTGGATTTTAATGCTTGGAAGGAAGCGTTGGAAATAATGGAGCGCGCCTTAGGAGACGTGGACAGGAGTTGGCTGGTAGCCCCATGTATTACGTGCGCAAGTACATGGCCAGGACCAGTCGGCACGTCAATAGTGTTGGCAAAAGATCTGGGGGGGGGGCACAGACTGGGGGGACTGCAGTTGATCGTCATGGCTCGCCGTCCCCCGAACCCGATCGAATGCACTGCGCAGCTTCAGGCCATCACAAATTGCAATGGCTCATGAATGACTTTGTCATAGGCAAGTTCGGCCCAATCCATACGAATGTCCGGCTTCTGACAAGTGACAAGATTTTTGAGCCCGTTGACTGTCACCCACGAATTCTGCTTACCTTCAACAGCCGTCACTTCTGGCCGTCTATCCATGTTAATAATATTTTCGATGTTTTGTGATTTTGGACTGTTTGAAGTCGTTTCTCTGTTTTTCTTGCGAAAATTTCATTCAAATTTAACCATCGTAATTTAATAATTTATATTATATTCTTAAGTGCCCATTGTTTGCTTTTAAGTGTACTGTAGACTTCTGTAAAAGCTTGTGAAAGCTTCACATCTTAAAAGCATTTAAATACGAGTAAATATATTTCAAAAAAGTATTTATAGATATATTAAAGTACTTAAAAAATTGTCATAACAACGTTGTTTACCTTATAATCATAAGAAAAAAAATGTATATTTTTTATTATATTATTTTAAACTTCTCGCTTGTTCGAATGGAATAATGCATTGCAAATATTGTCAAAGTGTTGTTAAAAACTCAAAAGTGATCTTATTAGAAAATTTTGTACATCATTAAAACATTTTCTATTTTGATATTACTTTTAACCTCATAAGTTCATTAACGATTTTTATCTATATTTAAAATAGATTTCAATAAGCCTTGGGTGCTGGAGGTTTTCAAGCGACCGACGATCTAATTGTAAGTAAAATATACTCGCCTATAAAGCAATAATAGGCATGCCGCATAATATGAATATTTAGTCATATAATATATTGTTGCATTGCCACTCATCGTTTCTGAAACAGAATTTTCCGTTGTGCGAGAAATCACGTGTGAATTATTCTTCCGGAACTTACGCGATGCCTTAAAAGAATTTTGTTTACATTTTCGGTTTGCTACTGCAGGATAACATAATACGTGTGCGAGAGTGTACATACTACGTACTAACTATGTACGCAACGAATGGCAAGTGATGAGACGTCTCGTACACATTCTTTTTTTTTCCTTTTTGCAAAACTAAACGTCGCGTTTCAACAATTTATTTTTTCATGGTTTACTGCGTACACGGCGTGCGTACTAACGTGATGGACGAAAAAAAAAATATAGAAAAAAAAATCGCCGATTGAAAATCATTTTACGGCCTTCGTATGTGCTCGCCTAGATGCAGTATATGTATATACATAATGTACTTGTCAGTGTGTATATATATATAGAGCGTCTACGAAACGTGCGGATCATGTTAAACGCGACTCTTATATATATATATATATATATATCGAACGTTCGATGGATGTGCCGCCACTTCGGGGTCTCAAAACGACGCATTTATACGGGGGGGGGGGGGGAGCGAAAAAAAAGTACAAACCTACTAGTGCGTGTTCCACGGCTGACTTCACGCCGGGTCCATTGGGTCGTAGCGCACTTCTACGCTGCCAGTCTCGGACCGTGTGGAGCCACCAACGCGTATTAGTCTCTTTAGAATGCACGCGCGTATATCATAATATTAAATCAAAGTTCATACATTATATTGTGTACAAACGCGCGTACACACAGCACACGCCCACCCACTCGCGAACAAGCGTGAGAAAACTCGCATAGCGAATATATACACTCTTGAATGGCCTGATTCCAACGTTATATTTAATTTAATTGGAAACATTGCCGTGCATATTATGTGTACGCGTGTTTACGTAAACGTGTATATATAGTGTATACAATGTGTGTGTGCGTGTGTGTGTGCGTGCGTATTGTCGCTGTAATGTTTCTCGAGCAGATTGGTTTAACTGTTTTTCCGTTTAATTCTAGACGTAATAAATTATTTAATATTCCATTCCACGCACCGGTGGCAATTTCATATTGCTATATTTATATTTGTATAAATGGCATTATACGCGCACAGTGTCATTCTTACAACCGAAAGCTGCGAACTCTCGCAATAACGTCATTTAAATTTCTTTTTCGTTTTAATACATCTCATAAACATCTATTTACAATTGTGTACAATGCATGCAACCAAGACTGATATTTTATTAAACCTTGTCCTTATATATAATATCAAACGACTATTCTATACGATGCGGTGTGTACATTTGTCATGTAGTATATTATAAGAGCATAGAGCACATGATAGATGCATCTGTATGTATGATGTATACCTAACGTAATACGATTTATGACCAGACGGCAGACATATAGGTGCACATATAATATATATATTGTATAAATTGGCGACTTAGCGTGAATTTAAAATGATAACACCATTTGTAAATGCTAAACTATGGTATAATATATTCGGTATATATTTGGTCCAACATAGTGAATATCACAATACTGTTGCAAATCTTTTTGAAAAGCGATTTTTCTCCAGTCCCTATCGGAAATCAAGTCCGTCTTGGGTAGTTTTCGGTGTATGTCATACTTACATACGTGTTCCGTACACAATTAATACAGACATACAGTATACATATCATAATATTATTCCACAAGGATGTCGCCATAAATATATAAAACGGTTGTTCATCGAGGCGCACCCGCCTTTAAATAATATGTCTGAGGCGGGCTTAAAGACCGAAACGTTTACGATTGTTATAAGGGACAAAATGGAGCGTAATAATTAGGATTTAATGTCGGTGGGATGGGTGCGGCCGTGAATTGGTGGAGGTGTGGTTCTTATAGTGTGGGAGACTGGGGGTGAAGGGTTTTGTCTCGTGGTCGTGACAGCCGAAAAGCTATAGACGTTTTTGTTATCGAAATGAAAGATAGTCGTCTCTATCGTAATGCTCGCCTTTTCGTTGCCCCCCCCACCACTCGTCTTCCACCTCCATGGGACCCCCCTCTCTCCCACATCACCGTGGCAAAAACTTGCGTCTCTTTCACCTCGGCCTCATCGCTTTTCTATTGCCAAGTCCCACACGTATAGTATACCAACTCCCCCCTTTTACCAGTATCGTTCATCCCTGAAGCATCCACTCCCCCCACCACCGGTGGTTTTCAAAAGCAGTTTTATATATACGCCCCGGACGTTTTCCACATCATTTACACTCTCGACGCTTTGTTTCCGCGTTTTTTTTCCCTATTCTGCGTCCGTTGCTGTATACGGGCATTATATAATGTATATATATATAACGCACATTCAGCGGTCGCGACGTTACCATGGTAACCGTATCCCGTGAGTGTTATTCGCGAGGTCAGTTCACGTGATGCACCTATATCATATTCGTCTGCAAAGAGCACGATGATCGGCGTATTTTCTTTGTATGCATCGCCTCGGTGGCATAATTTGGTACGCGATAAAATATTGTGTCGATGGCATAACATTAACGCATAAATGTTGTAGGCGGTGAAAATTGCATTTAAAAAAAAAAATAAAATTTTTTAAGATGTCACGTATGTTTATAGAAGAACAATAACTATCATATTGAATTATAGTTGGACATTGTTAAGGAAAATGTAATACTAAGTCTAAGTGTCTTATTTATGTCTATTTATAAGTTTTATACGTTCCTGCTAATGATGAGCTACATTTTTGATACGCATTAATATAGGTAGTTATAAAAATTGTTCTCCTCTAAAATTACAAAATCACCACCTACAATATTGTGCGTTATGGCTAATTTTATACTTACTCGCTAAACCACAATAATTGTATAACAACTATATGCAGCACCCGCAATAAGTTTAAATTGTACGAATTAATTCGTTTTAATGGAATGTAGCCTAAGTGAAAACCTAAGTAAATATCACGACCAATGCTCATGAATGGAAATCAATTTCCATTTTTTCTTTTTTTGATTGATTCAAATTCTAACATAATTATAAGCAGGGCTAGGATTTATATACAATGATAAATTGTAAAATATGCATTTTACTTATCAAAATATGCTAAAATATGCAAAAGTGAATTTTTATTATTTCTAGAACTTATGGTCTATTAACTAGTAGAATATTATATTATAGTATATTATATTATATTATTATATTATATTATACATTATATTATTATAGAACCTGATGGTTATAATAAATGCATCATTAATTAATATTTTACCAACCGTTTAGAAATTATATTTTTCAGCTTCTTCACATATTAAAAGTTACGGCTTTGAATAATTATCTTCGTGAAGAAGACCAACTATGACATTAAAATTATATCGATCGTCAATGTCCGTGATAATATTTATTGAAACTTAAATTAGCCCATTGCCAATTTCCGAACGAATACGAGAATTAACAATTTCATAAGTTTTATTGTAGAAACATAATTTTTGCGAATTTTAGACTGGTCCGAGAAGGTAAATTTTTCTAAAAAATTCTTAAATGAAGGATGATTTAACTCCCTCAGTATATCAGATTGTAACATTGCTTGACAGGAAATTTTTCTGGTTTATAAAAATGTTATTGTTATTTTTTGCAAATTATTATGTACATACATTTACTCATCACACGTCGTACTAATGAAATAAAATACCTATTTACTGTTTCACTTACTCACTATATACATTGTTCAACAATGAGTAAGTATTTAATTGGTCATCCGATAAAATTAGATAAGATAGCTAGTATATATTATATATATGATATATCTACGACATAATTGGACAAATAAACCCAAAAACCATAACGACATTTGTGAAATAAATAATGTTGTAAAAATTTAAAAATTAACAAAATTAACAACAATCTCAAAAATCTATAAATATGAAATTATATGTATTTGTTCAAAATATGGAAAAACACGTAAAACAAAAATAAAAATGGTACTATTTAAATGAGAACAAGCCAAATCGTGGAAATATCTGACAATCATTGAATTTGGAGTCAAGCAAAAAAAAAAAAAAAACATGTAAATGTATATAAATCCTGATTATATTAAAACAGTTGAAGTTGATATCCGCTTTAGTGTTGAAACATTCCGTATTCAGCGGAAAAGACAACTTTATGGAGGACCTTTTGAACATCGCTGTACGTAACTTATGTACACGGTCTTGCGACAGTAACGGCGGCGCTGGTAGGTCTGCGGTTGACTGTCCCCTGCCGCACCGACCAGGCGTACACGACCCCTCGACTGCGGGATGTCGGTATAATAGTTGCAGCGCATTCGACCGGCGGCCGTTCTCATCCTCCCCCGCGTACGGGTGACGATCTCGTGTCTTTAATTAAACTGCCGAGTGCTGGCAACCGCCTTATGCGCATCACACGGTCTCCCACGAAAAACTCTTCGCCTACCGTCTCCCCCAACTGCCCGTCCAACCCCGCATCCTCCGTCCCCCCACACATCCCCTCTGGACCAGTCGAGCGGGGAAATCACCGGGGGGTGGGGTGGGGGTGACGGCTGTTGTACGTGTAGCTTGCGGGGGTGGGGTTTAGGAAACGGTTTTCCGTCGGAGCGCGGAGATGGCGGCGGTACAATATAATGACGCGAACGAGAAAACCGCACACTGTCTTTTGATACCACTGCATCAGTCGTGTTACGTATACGCGTGCCCATGTAATATATTTTATGCGTTTAACGTCGAACGATTTAAACGGATCCCACGCCGCATCGAAATAGCTGCTGCTGCTGTTGCCGCTGGTCCATTATGTATAATATATTGAAAGAGAGGACCGATCCGGCGACGACTATAATAGCAGCACGTGATTTATCGGGTTAAACACTTACGTTCGGCGTATAATGCCAAAAATCAAACGACCGACCATTGTGTATGTATACAGGTTACAGGCTGACTACCGCATACCTGCATCACACGCACACACACACACACACACACAAATTATACGTACGTGTGAGTGTATCCCAAGGGAGTCCCTCCTCCTCCTCCTCCCTGTACGGCGATCAGTATTAAGTGTCAGGCTGCGGGTGGGTACGAGGCATTGACAAATTTTCGTGCGAATCGTTTTTGTTTTGTTTCAATACACGCAATCGCAAACTCCCGCAGTATATTATGCTATATTGTGTGTGTATCGGCGACGTTATTTCAGTTTTTTTCTAGCGGGAGCCAAATCTAAGGCAAACCGTAATATTGATCTTTCCTTTTGTCTACAGTTACTGCCATACGATTTCTATTTAACAATTAATAACTAATTAAGCATGTGTAATTAAGTATGTAATAAACTATAATTTAACTATACCTACCAGCAGTTATTAATGTGATCTAATTTTTATAGTACCATTAGTATCATTATCAGCACAATATTTTTGGGGATGGGTGTTGGATTATGGAGATATAAACTTTAACTGTCCAAACGAAATTCAACTTTATTTCTATAAAAATAAAATTATTTTTTATTATTATTATTTAATAATATCATAGAATATTTGTAACATTATACAATATAATAGTATAATTTAAGTGACTTATCTATCTCCTGTAAGCTAAGCTTATGTTGGAAATGGAGAGTTATATCTACAAATTAAGTTATAATAAAAATAAAATCTAATAATATGTTTAACGGCTTAACCAGTTATTATAAGATAATCTATACTCTTAGTATTAATCTAACTATTATCATTGATTATAGTCAATATACTCAGTTTTATAAAATTCTTCAAAACTGCATTAAATATTATATGACGGAGATTTTTGGTCAGTGGAGAGTGGTTGTTAATAAAATGTCAATTTTTCTCTGTAATTTTAAGTTCACAATGTCATTATTTGAAAATCAAGTGGGGTGACTTGGGTTCTACGAAGAAATTATACGGTTCTTATCTTATATACGAGTAAACTCAGTAAACGATGACCTACAATAATTTCATTTATATTTGATTCATTAGAATGTGGTTAATCAAAATATTATTATAAAAATAATCATTTTAAGTCAATCGTTTCGGGTTGTGTATATACCCCCATATTATATCCTAATACCATACTTACGTATACGTAATACCGTTAAGATCCATAAAACGATGAATGATGATTGACAATCGTCATTGCGTCAAATAGATTAATGATTAAGCTTTTTTTTTTTATATCAATTTCAAAACATGAAAAGTTTGCGAATTATTCGAGAAAATTATATTTAAAGTAATAAGAGTAATAATATTATAGCATTCAAGTGGCGAAAATTAAATTTTATCCTGGACAACTGCCGGGTAAGTACGTTAAAATTCAGGTTTGTTCGAGAGCACAACTTGCTGTTTCACAAACGACGTCGCTGAGTTATGGAGTTATATATATGTATTGAATATAGCGTCGTCGACGTACAACGCGCTTCGGAAAATCCAACGTAATCGAATAGAATCGTTAACGTAGAAATTGCGGGGCGGAGATGGCACTTGTTCGCCTCTATATGTACACGCGACACCGACGGAACCACGAACCCTTTTTGCCACGGCGGCGTAACGACGGCTTCTAACCCACTTTATCTTTATGACGATCATTGAATCACTAAAGTATTACTGTTGGTTATAGCTGAGTCCTGCGACCGATGGCAATTACCTACGGAAAGTCAATTGTTCGATACGCGGGGTTTATGTACTTGCGTTTAGTAGTGCAGCCCAGTAAAGTTGTGTGTATATCATAACATAATGTGCTCGGAATGGTCAATTGTTCTGTAGGTGATTATTGATTTTAGGAGTTGTATATTTTTTGATAATTGTTTGATTAAATAATAATTAATTGGCACATACATTTAAAATAATATTATTATATTTCCAGAGCCGAAAGTTTTACGCAAGTGCTGATATCATTGGCATCCCACTCATGCATGATTTACATTTTATCCGGCAGAAATATTTTTTACGCCAAGTCTGTTTAATAAATTCGTAATTTTCAGAGTATAAGATGTACTATTCATACTACCTCCTCCTTTAGGGACTATTTTACGTCCCCACTAATGAGAAAATGTATAACTTCATTAAATTTAAAATGTAAAGAAAGATTTTCTTTGTTAGCCAAAATACATTATCATGACCGCAGAGCATTCAAAACTTTCCGTTAGTAAGAAATTCAACTTCTTTCAGCGATAAATACTAATCGATTTTTTTAAATATGCACATCGAGTAATAAGTTTCATGGAAGCATGATAGAGTATTTTTAGATCATTCTTATCTTCTCAACATTACATAATATATTTACCTTGGTTACAGAATTTTTTTTAGATGGATGCAAAAAATACCTATAAATTAGCATACATTTATTATTGATATCTGACTGTTGTATGTGAGCAAACAAGTCTACGGCGTGTAAACAACAATTAATACCATACGCGTTGAATGCGCATTATTGATGATTATTTATAAAACCAAAACCGAGATTTAATGTCTTATTCACGAAGTTCAGTTGTTGATAACTTTGTACGCAGTTTTGGAAGTTTACGTGCAGAGCAAAATTTATATGTACATATACGTACGTAGGTAGGTAATCACTAATCTTAAAAATTGTTTGACGCTTCCTATCCGCGCGCGCGTGTATTAGGGTTTGATTAACAATAGTTGCTTTCACTGAATTATGTCTCTTATCGTCTTATCGATTTAACTTCACTGCATTGTGATATATGATGTTGACCCAAGTTTGTCGCCGTAAGCCGGTGAGAGAAAGTTTGATATTCTCGCGTAAGATTGATACTCACCGTGCTTAAGTTTATGGATTGTAAATTGCTGTTTTTATATTTTATATTTCAAGTGGAACGAAAAAGCCATATATTACACCTCTATAATAATTTCGTTTAGAATAACGATGGTTAAAAAAAAAAATATTGAAAATCATTTGATTCTATTACGTATACTGTATAGTGTCACCGGTGCAAACATTTTCCGGCGTGAATCTAAGGTAACATTTTTGAAGTTTAATAGTATCATAGATACGATGGACTAGGGATAACGCAGAGTAAAAAATAAAAATATTTTTTATACTATATTTGATTTTTAATATGATTTTAATTACATTGGACTTTTTAATTTGATTACTGAATAAATAAAATAACTACATTTAAATTAATACATTTATTATTTATGTATAAATTATAAGAATAATATTTTTCATAATTTTTTGGCACGTATAACCATAAAAAAAAATATATATAAAACAACTTAAATACTCTTATTAAAGACGATCCGTGCATTATTCTATATATATGCAATGCATACTGCCTAGTAGACGATATAGATGTTTTATTGTTTCTCGATTATTTTTTATAATTATTGCAACGTCTAATAGAACTTTGAAGTGCTACTATAAGTGTGTTCATTGTACAACAATATCTAGCATGAGACAAAGTCCACTATAAGACCATTGTAACATACATCGTGAAATGTAAATAATTTTAATTGGGTACAATTTGTCTAATCTATCACTTTTCTCAGCTTTTGACCGTGTCAGTTAGACCGGAGTCACAAAGTGAATGGTTGCAGAAATTTATTCTAAAAGGTCACGATATAATGTGATTGAGTTGAAAAGTGGACCTTTTTTATGGTGAAACTACGAATGGAGTACAATTTTAAGTAAAATTTAATAGTAAATTTCATTTTCATAAGCCACATAAGCTTGATATTTTAGGATTTATAATCACATGTGATTATGGGAAAAAAGATTTTCATCGGATATTTAAATATTTTGTAGCAGTATATATATGAATGATGTTAAATAATTAATACCTCTTAAAATAATTATGATTCAAATATTTTTTACGTCTTACGACTCACGACGTCACGTAGACAGAGATAGTTTGAATTACATATAACTGTTTATATCTATAAACAATTTTGAAATTACATAACTGTGTTGACTAATTAGTCACAATAGTAATAATACGATGTTTGTTTATAATTAATATTCCTTGCTATATTAACTAGATATGTTCCTATATTTTTATAAGTGTAATTTGTATATATACAGTGGCGTATTTAGGCCGGGGCCACCGGGGCCCATTACATAAAAAAAATATTTGTCAGCATTAAAATAATACAGGTACACTTATATGCATTTTTTACCATCAACAATAACTGTTTGATTTTTACATTAAATAAGGGCCTCCAACTTATATAGGCCCCAGGGCCACTAAATTTCATGCTTCACCACTGTATATATATATATATATATATATAAATCAACTACCCCACGTATATCACTTAAGAACTTACTTTTTTATTTTTTTGTGTGTTCTGAATTATCAGTTCTAAAGCTTAGAAGGATGAATATCTTAGAAAAGTTTATCGAATAATTTGTTAATAGGCCTCTTATTAAAAAACAACCAATCGCGAGGCAAATTTTAAATTTTAGTTGTCCTAGAAACGTGACGATTGTTTATTTTTTTAAACGGTTACTTAGGTAATATTTTATGTCGATTATAATTATCAATATAATTAAGTAGTAGATAGTTTGTTATTTTATTTTTCATATTTTATATTTCATTTCGGTAACGTGAAGATGGGTATCATTTTTCAAACAAGATGATAAATCTCCAAAGAGGTGGATGAAATAAGAGGTGTTAAAAGTATGGAAAAAATATACCACTAGCTGATACTACTGAAGTTAATGGTATGGAATTTGGTCAATAGTTATTCATTTTAAAATGTAAAGACTCACTAAAAACTAACAAAATATATGAATTTAAAATGTATTATACAGTGGTTGTTCTGATACTATTTAGATAAGCATATAACTATATAAGGTATTTAAAAAAAGTTAGCCCAGGCCAAGACTATTTCATGCAAAATCAGGTGCAGCCTAAATCGTCAAATTGACTCATTTGAAATTTCGAGGGAATGCAATAATGATCATGTATATGTATTCATGTATAAGTGCACTAAGAAAGAATTCATAAGTGTGTTAAAAGTAGTAGCATGGTTAGAAAATATAGAATTTCCTAATTTGATTTGCTGGAGCAAACGAAATTTGGTCAGTAGTTTCGATACTTATGGTGTGGAAAACTACTACTATACTGTCTATATTAACCATGATTAATTATAATTTTCAATCTGATGAACTTAGGTTTAACACCAGGTATTAATAGCGCTTATATTACTGCAAATTAAATGTCGGGCAACACTAGGCAATGAAAGCTATCTATATACAGTATGTTAATTCATTGGAAAGTCAGTAGTTATTACTCCTAATATAATGCAGATATTGAAGTTCCATTTTTTTTTTAACATAATATGTGACTTATAGCTCATCTTTCACCATGGTTAAAAAAATCCAAAATTCAAAATTGACAAAATTTTTTTTTTTTAATTTTTCGAAAAAAAATTTTGAAAAATTTCCGAAATAGCCACATTGTAGAATTACTTATAAGTTACTAAGAGAAAAAAAAAATTTGAAATCAGTTGAATTTTGAATGAATGAGAGCATTTTATATTTCCAAAAAACACAGCAAATTGTAAAATCGTACGGTTTTTCGATTTTTTTCATAATCATATTGGTTATTGTTAAATATCTTTAATTTAAGCAGCTATTTATGTTCATATTAATTCTAATTACATTTTAACTTCATTTCAGTTTAAATTAAACCTTTAGTTATCTAAGAAAACGTTAAAATGTGTGATAATTAAATTATATATTATATATTATATTATTTAATTATATTTAAATTTATTTATTTATTCATATAAACGGACCTAGGTCCTATAACATTGTAATATAAAGGTAAAGGTAGCACGATGTTAATTAAATGTAATGTGAACTTATATAGTCTATATAGTTTATACAGTCATACAGCAGGATAACATAAAAACAATAAGATTAAAACTAAATTATAAATACAAATGTAAGTTGAATTGAACTTCTAATTAAGATAACAACAAAGTGTAAAAATGAGACATGATAAACAAAATCAAAAGTTATAGAATTACCCGCAGCCATTAAGATATTAGAGGGAAAGTTTATCATATAGTTTGTTTTATAAGGGATGGGATAGAATAGATCACCATTTCTTGTGTTAAGGAAGTTGATTTTAAAGCGAATAAGGGAAAGGAGCTCTGGACAATCAATATTCCCTATAAGTAAATTTTGTAAGAGTTTGGATAGTAATAAAATGTGCCTATATTTTAGCGTAGAAAGATTGATAAATTTTAAAACAGAATCATACGAACCACGAGGAGGTCTATAAATCTTAAAATTAAAGGAGATAAATCGCAGAAAGTTATTTTGAACTGATTTAATGGCATCAATCTGCATTGAAGTATTGTTAGTCCAAATTAATGGACAATATTCTAGGTTAGAGTGAACAAGGGCACAGAATAAAATTTTTAGGGATAAAGAAAGGGATCTTTGAATGATTCACAATTTCGCTTAATACAACCTAAGTTGCGCATTGCTTTATTTTTTATCATTTCAGTATAGGCTGAAAAATTTAATTTTGAATCAAAAATTACACCTAGGTCCTTAAAGTTTTCTAACTGTTCAATACTTGAGTTGGATATAGAATAATTTTGATTGATAGGATTTTTGATTAAACAGAAACGCATAAATTTACACTTTTCAATATTTAGTGACAGCCGGTTGGCTAAGCACCAAGACTGAATATTGTTTAAATAGGTCTACAAATCAAGGGCGTCTCTTTGGTTCTTAATTATTTTTTCAAGTTTAAGATCATCAGCAAAAAGAAATGTGTGAGAATTTTTTATAGTGTCAAGAATATCATTAATAAAAATATTAAAAAGTAAAGTCGATAGATGGTCTCCTTGAGGGACACCGGATGACACACTAAATCTATTAGATTCAAAATTTAGATACTTAATAGTTATAATACGGTTTGTAAGAAAAAAGCGGAACTAAGAAAGAAGAGGATTAGAGAACCCGAAAGATTTTAATTTATTAAACAATATTTCGTGGTTTATACTGTCAAATGATCGATTCGGTCTAAAACCATATTGATGATGAGTGAGAAATGAGGAGCAATAATTATTAATTTTAATAGACACGAGTTTTGAAAATAGTTTTGGGATAATCGATAATCTTGATATAGGCCGATAATTAAAAACATTTGTTGAGTCCCCTTTTTTAAAAACTCCTATTTTTAAAAAAATAATTATATTGGTATTAAAATATTTAAAATTACCTACCTTAATAATAATACCAATAACAATATTAATTTATTATACTTTGTTGAAGTCATTGTGGTGTCATTACTATATTTTACCTAGATATCATAATTTTAAAATTTTATTTATGGATAATGCAGATGCGTAGATTTTACTCTTTGGCTCTTAAGCTTTTATTATTTTCAAAATAAATAAATACCATATCTATGTTATCGGATATTGTGAATTTAATTTTAATACTTATTTAATGAAAAAATTAAAATGAAATTAAGACTAATGTTAAATGAAATTTAAAAAAAAATCTAGGCATCTGCATTATCCAAAAATAAAATTTAAAATATAATTTAAATTTATATGGACATAAATAGCTGCTGAAATTGAAGATGTTTAACAGTAATTAATACAATAATTACTAAAAAAATCAAAAGACCAAATGATTTTACAATTTCCTGTGTTTTTCAAAAAAATAAAATGCTCTCATTCATTCAAAAATCGACAGATTTCAAATTTTTTTTTCTCTCAAAGTAACTTATAAGTAATTCTACAAAGTAGCTATTTTCAAAAATTTTTGTCGATTTTGAATTTTGGATTTTTTTAACCGTGATAAAATATGGGCTGTAAGTCACATATTATGTTAAAAAAAAAACGGAACTTCAATATCTGTATTATATTAGGAGTAATAACTACTGATTTTTCAATTAACTAACATACTGTATATGTATAAATGGATTCCTATTTTCTGTTATTAAGCCATAAATTGAAAATGTCTATACCGGTTCGGTTACTGGTTAGTCTAAATTTATTTTTGACTTATTGGTAAATATCATGACAATAGAAAATTTAGATCCATTTATTTATATATTTATGTATTTATACATAGATAATAGGCTAATCAAACGTGGCTAGCTCTAAATAATGTATGGTAAGAATTCCTTTAAAAACCATACTCGGCCGAGATTGTCCCGTGCGAAGCCAAGTACTTAGCTAGTATTAATATAGAAATTGGGTTATTAGTTATTTGATTGTTATTTTGGCTGTCATAGCCACTTGCAAAATTTACTTACTACTCTATTCAACGCCATAAAATCAATAAAAATTAACATAAAATGTTATCTTGGTAATTTGCAGCTATAGTGAAAATATTATGCGTTTGAGCCCAGAACTGAAACTGCCATCGATATTTAACAATGCGATTTTTGAAAAATACTTTCTTAGCTAATACTTACGTAATATTATATATATTACGTGTATATATTTTATTAGTGTATGTTTTTTATTAGTTTTGTTGGTTCAAACATAATTTGATGAGCATTGGTAAAAGTTTATGTTGAATAAATTGGAATAATAATAATTTTCTTATAATACTTTTCTTTCCTGGAAATTTATTTAAAATAAAATAATAAAATTAACTAAAATTAATTAAGATCCATAGTTCCATTACTGGAATGAACTATAATACAGTACGCGGTCTTCCGCGGTTATATGATTGGATATAGCATTGTATCTTAGCTTTTTTCCTATTAGTTTTTTAATTTCACTTATAATCATATTTTATTGCAGTTTACTATATAAAAGTTAATTTCACGGTATCTGTTTAGTGTAAGCACTGCAAATGTTTTAATTTTTTTAGAGAATAATATATTAATATAGCTTTTACACAAGGGTCACGATATTATTGTATTATCTACTTTACAACGACATCATAATAATGCTGATGAATCTGATTATTATAAGGGCTGATTATTATCATTTTATATAATAGTCATGTAAACATTAATCAAATTGAAATATATTTTATGAGTATGTACTAGATTGAACGTAGTCACTTATAACATAGATTTACGAATTACAAAAAATATAAACGTATATTTTATATTAGGGCTCGAAATCGTGGTCGTAGATGATTTTCAGCACTACGGATATATTTTGATTATGTATATTAGAGTAGCGGTCGAAATGGAATTTCTTATAATTGACCGGGAAACTTTTAATTCAATAACATAAACAAAGTATAGTGCATCAAAGATCAATTATTCACTCCAACAACGGTTGAAATGGTATACGAAGGGTATATTTCGCAAATTATATACTTTCATCAAGTAGTGAACCCCAGTGGACATTTCATCGACTCATTGTGTAACTGGTGTAAACATACAAAAAGTCGGGAGCTTCACGCATTCGTTCGGTTGGACCTTCGCAATTGAAAGTAAAGAAAAAACAAATGTGTCGTGTCACGAAAACTCTTCCTGAAGTATACTTATAGGTTTTCTCTTTTCAACCATGTAGCATACTGTGCTATAATTTGTGACAATATTATTCTTTTTGAAAATGTATATCGTATCAAAAAGTCTTGGAAAGTTCAATAGTAAACTGTACTATTAATTATATTATATTTCATTGTTTTTTCACTTATGCTGTATTGTGTGACAGAAGACAGTACATAGTTAAGTAATTAAAATTGGTCAATATTTTTTCACTTGTACATTCTAATCTACAGGGAATGTACGTATATTATATAATCATTAACAAAAGCTTATTAATGGTACGTTGAAAAGTATCTGTGGTTAACTTACACTGGCTTCTTCCCGGAGCGTATTGTTTAGCTATTTTATTGTCTCACTTATTCACAATTCACTTGGCACAATACTACAATATCATAATACAAACCTGTAACGAATTGGTGTATATTTTTCGATTTAAATATTCAATTTAAAAATAAATATAAATAAGTAAATAATTCTTTTGTTTAGGTTTTTTTTTTTTTAATTTGTTTTAACGAATTATTGAAAACAATCTATTGAAAATTATTATAAGCAATGGCAAGGTAAATTACCTTGAATTTCCGTTTAAATTTCAACGGCGAGTGTTGTCAAACAGATAGATATAAACGGTAAAATAATTTCCACCGACTGTAGCAGTGAGGAACATTAATAACCGAATTCTCGGGGAGAGAGCGGAGGAGTAGGAAGCATTCATTCGGAAACGAAAAGATCCGTTTGGACGATAAAAATTAATACTGGGTACACAACCGGAAATGGATAAATAATCGAAAATATCGGGTTCGCGAGTGTATATTTTGTGTCGTATATCATTCTCTCGAGATCCGTAATCCGCAACAAGACGAGTAAAACGAAACAATCGTCGATGCGATAAGGCCGTGATATTACGTGTTGCAAATAATAACGGTAATATTATTAATAATCATTCGGAAAAGTCACGACAACGATGGTGGCGGTTCACTGATTTATCGTAATACACCTTGTACCGCGCCAGCAAAACGATATACCTAGCGGGAGCATAAATTATTGCGCACGGAAATTTCGAGAACATCGAATAACTTAAATTTACAAATGCTATCGTATACATATATACATTTACTAGCTGAATTACCGGCCTTAACCGTACCTTCAATGGTTCTGACTAGAAGAACTTTTTTCCATATTTGCCCGTTTAAAAAATTAGTCCTATTAACCCTTGTAGTCCATTTACCTCCCTGGGGGATTGAATCTTGGAAAAATTGCTGAATTTCCTGGCTTTGCACGGAGCTGTTTTGGCCGGAGCATAGTTCTTAAAGAAATACTACATTACATTATTTAGAGCAGTGGTTTTCAATATTTTTAACAATGCAGCACACTTCATCTCCTACAACATTTTCGCGACACAACAATCCATATTTTAAGTGAAGTATATTTCATATGTAATATATATACACATATTAATACATAGTTAATGCATATATTAATAGATTTATCGCGGCAAACCGGTTGAAGACCACTGATTTAGAGCCTAAATATATTTGGTTAGCCTTTAAGTATATTATACTTTGGTAAGTATTTTTTTCATTACCTGTTATCAAGGTAACATTTTTGTGTTTATTTTATGATGGTGGATGTACAGTATCCAGTAAAAGTTTTAAGTCTCAATGACAATCAAAATAATATATTAGCCGCCTTGAATGAGACAATGGTTTTTCTGGAAAGATTAAGATTGTGAAACCAAGGTAGTGGTGCAATGTTAGGTGATATGGTTCTGTACCAGGTGGCAAAGTGAGGAGGGAATGATTCCCAGTGTTTACGCCATAGATTGGTTGTACAAGTTCTAAGGTTGGGAATGAAGTCGGACCATGGAATTTTGGAGCTCGGAGGACATCTGAGGGATGCAGAGGATTTCGCTAATTTGTCTGCGAACTCGTTTTCCGCAATCCCCGAATGCCCTGGTACCCATTAGAATTGAATGTAAATACTACCTTATAAGTTATAAATAAAATAAGTACTCGATTACATGGATGGGTAATGGCTGATGGATAACGCGTATTAAAAGATTTTTCGTTTTGTTTAACAAAAATTTAAAAAAGTAGAAAAAATCTATAAACAGATCAAATGATCAGAAATTATTTTTATTTGTTATTATTATTTATTTATAATTCTTGTTACCTTTGCAAAAAAGTACGTGTTATGTCAAGATTAAAATATTATTTTTCAAAAATGCACGAATCGACAAAGCAAACGGTTCGTACATTATTACATTAGACGTAATATATTTATACGATTATAATACACATAAACAGTAGTTGAGAAGTATTATATATTAAATAATATAAATACTAATTAAATACCTACTATATATTTTACATAGTTTTCTTGCGTACCATCCGACTCGTATAAAATATGTATAATTAATTTCTAAACCATGTATTACATATATACAGTATACACAGTATTTACGGTTATATAATACCGACTATACATGCCGTTCTATTTGCGTCTATCATTCTCCGAATTTATAATTCCATAATCATATTCAATGTTTACATAAATACGTAATAAAGCAAAATTATGTTCCGAACAGTATTCTTCCGTATGCCACGCTTGTATAGGTTATATACGTTTGTACGCGTATACATCATAGCGATAGTACACAACCGGCGAGACATTAATTCCGTATTAAGCTGTGACTCTGGTAAACGGATTAACAGGTGATGGAAGGGCTCGGTTAGTACAGTTTGATGTGCAGTATATAGAGAAACCCCCGCGCGTAGGCCGGTTTAGGTTTTTCCGCCCCAAAACGCATTGGTGGTGATATTATTGCGTTTAATATGCACTGAATCCATGTGCGCAATATAGTATAATGTACGTACTTTTATAATATTATCAATATACTGTTTAACCGGGTTGGGACTACTTCGACAACGAACAAGAGACCTGTGAAACAAAACGTCGTTCATGTACAACACGACTGCTTTCAAGTAGTAACATATTAGAGTTTTTCACAATTTTTTATCTCACCAATTACAGTCTAGTTAGTTACTCCAGAGGATAAACCTGTGCCTTGTATACAGTAAAGTCGAGCTAGACCGGTTTCACCGCATTCGTCATCATCGTCGAGTGACTATGCTATACACGCATACGTCGGCACTTGGATATATCTATTACACCATGAACTATAATATTTTATCATTATATAGTATTACGTAGTTCACGTCTTACACCTAACACGAATGAGTGAAATATATCGTATCCCTAACAATGATTTGATTGTCATATATTAAATTCATACAATATGGATTCGAAGCAAAAAACAAGTTTGCCAATCAGTATTACCCGATTCTGTTTTTTATTGGAAATATTTATATTAAATCTATGTACACAAAATCAAAATACGACTCACTCACTAATCGCTGTATTTAAAAAATTATACAACGTACAAACTTGAAGTTTGGAATAGTAGTTATTTTAATAATTTAATCGTGCAATAAGAAAGCATTTTTCAAAAATCGCAATTTTAAGGGCCAATGGCCGTTTTGGGTAGGTTGTATAAATTTTTTACTTACTTGTTACCAAAGTAATATTTTATGTTAATTTTGTATTGAGTTTACGATACTGGATAAAAAGTATCCAGTACATGTTTCGAGTCACAATGACAACTAAAATAATAACCAAATACCTAATTTCGTAGTCTAAATAGACGATTTAAAATCGTTACCAAGGTAATATTTGATATTGATTTTATGATAGATATGTAGTATCCAGGAAATGTTGCGAGTCGCTATGACAACTAAAATAATAATCAAATAATTAATACACAAAAATATTATCATGGTAACCAGTAATGAAATAAACGAAACTATGAAATTAAACCAAAGTACAATTAAGGTACATTAAAGCAATATTCCCAGCGATAAGATGATAATATTAAATATATATTATTCATTTCAAAAATTCTTTAAGTAGAGAGTTAATATAAAACCGTTCCATAATAGCGCGGGACGAAAGATATTTCAAAAATCTACAGCTTGAGTTCATTGTAGCGTCGTGCGATGATTCGTTCGAATTTTTCGTGCACACCATTACAATAATAATATGTAACTAGAACGTATTCAGATGTGTGATGAACCAGAGATTTCTTTCGTTCCACTGTCTCTCGTGTTTTTTAACGATTATATTAAATGCTATATAAATAGAATTTCCTATGCATCCGAGTGCGAGGTCCTGTTGATTAACAATGAAACCGGGGGATAACGTACAAATACTGCAGCAACTTGATCGAATCAAAATCTTTCGTCTCGTTGCGAGTCATACAATTTTATGGTTTACGCACTCACATTGTACTGCATATTGTAGTATTATACATTTATACACGGGGAACAATTTATTTAACATGCATCTAAAACTTGCTTTCATAATATGGCTTCAGATTTGCATAATCATTATACAAATATATCACCCTGTATAAACTGCAATTGTATATACGTTTACGATGTAAAATTATCATAATGCGGGTTACTGACACACACACACACGAAATGCAAGTTGCATCGCAGCATTGTTTTACGGCAGTCGGTAATGCTTGCGACGATTTTTGATCCGTCTCGCGATAAATCTTTGAACACGTACTCGTACGTATGATAATTCCACGGTATTTATGCAAATCGACCAACGCGCAATTATCGCGACCGAGTGATGTATTTCGAACCAAATATACATCCTGCATGGTACGCACATACTACCATGTACAATACAATGTACATACAATTATAATAATAGACGTGCGTGCGTAAATGTGACATATGTATACGATTATTAAATAAACGTATACCGGGAGCGCGGTATTCGGTTAACCGGACCCGGTGAGCACAAAGAGTTCAGCAAACCTTATACTCCTAATTTCATCAGTATATTATTATATTATATGCGACGCGATATGTGCTGCGCGTAGTGTTATAATATTCTACATTGACACGCACAGTGTAATAATCTATACGCATCTATAGCACATAAATATTATGCAATAATAACAAAACGTATTACGGTTATATAATGACGACGTGTACTATAAGCGTGCGTATTCATCTAGTAGGCAACGTGTGAAAATATTATGTGATACGATTGCAGCAGTCTTCACAGGTGCTGCTCATCATCTGTGATGTATTCAAATTTTAGAACTATATCATTATCGAATTAGAAATAATTAGTGTATTATATACTTTCGAACCGTAGCTCTCTAAATCTCGCCGCGGGACGAAACAAAAACTATTTGAGCACGAAGAAAATATCGTTCTGTAATGACGGAAAAAGTACTTTTTAAAACTTAAATTTAGTTCATGCTAACAATTTAATTGTATAATATATAGCTACTATAGAATATTATTAAAACACTATGTTATAGCGTATATAATATTTTATCATGAAATTTCTACAAGCGATGAATTTTTCTCTAACGGTTCTGCGAGTGTATGCTAATATCATTTTGCGCTAAATATTATATTTTAATGAGAAAAATATACTCAGTGGAAAATTTAAAATTGTCAATTTAAAGCTACAATTAAAAAGATTAATAATTATGATTTAAGAGTGTTATAGTTGTAGTAATTATAATTTTCGTGTTAGTACGACAAGCAGAATATATTATAATATATTATGCTTATCTTTTTTCGTTTTAAAATCTCGTAGTTACACGTGATAGTAAAATACAGAAATTTCGCATGAAGAACCTAAAAATAAATATTTCGAGTTTCTGGCTTACAAATAATATATTTTATGAACGCTCACATATATATAGACGTGTTTTTAAAACGTACTTCTCAAAAATGTTTATATAATAATAGTCATAGAGAATTTGTTTTTCATTTCTACAGTTTCCTTTATTTATTAAAATATAAAAATTCAATAAAATATACATAAGAAACAAATATGATCTTTAAAAATATTTAGATCATAACTTCGAATGTCTAGTGGTAGAACCCTCAAATGTATGCAAATTGAAATAGAATCTATGGGGTTTGGCGGAATCAATTGACGTTATTGTTTTTAAATTTATTAGTCTTTTTTTTTTAAGGAACTTCTGATATCTGTGACTATTAGCGTTCCATTTGACTTGTTTGTAGGTTTTTTATTTAATTAAAAGTAACGGTGAGTAACTGCAGAGTTTGTAGGAGGTTAAACACGTGGGGGGTAATTGTGTAGGCATGGACAACGTTGCTAGAGTTGTGTGGTCACCCATCCGACTGCGCCGGGCGATGATTAACCGCAGCACTGAGGTCTGAGAGTGACTGCGGCAAACCGTTACACCAAACCATGCCGAATTGCCACCATTCTATATTGTAATGTATTGCAAAGATGAAACTGTGTATAATATTATGCAAACATAAATGTGATTTATAAATAATAACTGCAGATATTGTAAGTACGTACACACGGTCGTAATGCTTTTACATTGATTTTATACACTCCAATATCGTGGTTGTTCATACGAGTTTTAATACTCACGTATACGCTTTTTGCACACACGACAATTCTCGTACTATTATCCTATGTATTACTATTCATAGTCGGATTGATTTTTTTTCCACCCTTATCGCAAGTCGCGTCTTATCGAGAATAATACACTCGTCATTGGCCCTGTGCGTTATGCATACACACATAAACACACACGCGGATCATAACTCCGGAGCGGTTCGATTTTACCGCATGGTCGAATCACGGGTACGGTGACTTCACGTTGGATTTGCGCACACAAAGGAAAATGCGAATAAGATGATATTTATTATTGTACAACACAGGAGGTACATATACATCACAATATTAATTTTCCTACCGCATTATACATAATAATGGAATTTTATCTTCGAGTAATGTTCTTCAAATCCATTTTATCCCGCCTAAGCCAACGCATAATATTATAATAATATACACTCGCATTAATACATGTACTTAATATTATATTCTTCAATAATTATCTGCATGCCGTGCGTTGTTTTTTTTTTTTTTTTTAATAATGCAACGTGATTACCGTACCCAAGAGGCGTAAAAACTAATAACTGGATGTTTTTTATTTTGTAATCTAAAGCACGCGGTTTCGTTACTTGATTTCAACAATTATATATATGTACATTTGGAAAAGCATATTTACGCGCATAATGCTAGTCGCCGTTGTTGGCTTGTCCGAATTTTTCGTGTATACAAAACGCTTTATTTACAATTTTAATATAAAATATTTAAAAGGGTCACGTTTTAAAAATGAGTGTAATAAAACATGATACTTTCGTGTGGCGTACTAAGTAATAAACGAATTCTTGCGTTTAAACCACGTCGCATATTGTTTTCAATATAAAATCGCTATACAATGATTACCAACCGTTGTTTATATTAATTTATTCTAATATAATTTCAGTTGTCGTAATGAGACTTTAATTTATCACGCCATAAAATAATATTTTATATTATACTATAGCGGGTACTGTTTAACATTTTAAAATAAATAATCAGTTACACAATTTTCCGTTTGTTGTAAAAAAGTGTTCTGCTCGGTTGCTAATTGTTCCCAGTATTTTAAAACATTTTATCGCAAAAACAAAGCATTGTAGTTCTTTTGATAATATACCGCGTGTACCAATCTGTTGCATTTAAAATGTTGTTGAAAATTAATTAGCATACAGATTTGTTTGCGGAAAACTGTAGGAAGCTGTAACATACAAAGTATATTGTGTGATTTAATATTTTAATACATCTAGAGACTAGAGTGCATTCGTCATCGTCTCATCCCTATATCCTATATGTATAAAAGTACAATAGTGGTAGGTATGTATTCGCACATTTTCCAGCGTAAATAATGTAAATCCACTTTGAGTCTATAGCTTTTTAAGGCAAATTTCATGGAATTTTGAATGGTTTGAGTTTATAAGTACAGTTTATTGCTAGGTTCTATATTATTCTTTCGGCATCCTCATTATGAAAAGCACGCTCAACGACACAGTTTTATGAATATGTTCAAAAGTTACGGCGTTCGGAAATCTAAAAATTAGTTTCATTCACTTTCCAACGATAGTAGTTAAATACGACTTAAAGCTCTTGTACACCTACAATCTTATATTTTTTCTTATTTTTTATATATTATTCTTCACAAAATTAAGCTTGACAAATAGTGTACGTAAATCATATTGATGATACCGGAGAGACAATATTTGTTTTCTTTGCGTTTACATTTATGCATAAGCGTGCTCGGGAGTTTAATATCTGCAGGTGCAGCGTAATAATATTAAACTAGCTTCACCATCTAAAATACGATTATATCCTAACCAAACAGAGTGTGCCGTTTTTAAATTTTCCTGCAAAATACATTTTAATCAAACATTTTATTAAATGTTTATTATATTTGTACGAGCGCGCATTACTTGGTTTTTGATATACAAACGCAAGATATCATTACAGCAGTGTACATAATATTATAATTTATATTATCGACATTTCACGTTACTTGATGAAACGCGATAAAATTATATGGTGCAAGTTGTATAATTTAAGCACTTTTAGATCCTCATAAGCTCAATATATGATTTAAATCAGGGGTTTCCAACTTTTTTTTACAATAGTCCAAATCTCAGATTTGCTTCGGAATTGTAGGCCGAAATTGTTTAGAGATGCATAAATAGAAAATTTATTCGAAGTGGGATAAGAACTATTTTCTGACAATTTTATTATTTTTATTGTATTTTAATTTAGTTGGTTTGAACAATACTTGAAGAAACAACTGTAATCTATTGTTTATAAATTAATAATTTTTTTTCAAATAAGAAATTATTAATTTGAAAATGATTATAATTTTTTTCAAAACATCAGTTAGTTCGTTGGGCTAGTTAGAAAAGCTTGAAGGGACCTCAATTGGCCCATGGGCCATAGCTTGGAGACCCCTGATTTAGATAATCGATTTCAAGGCTAGTAAAATAAAAAAAAAAAAAAATATTAATGTACTTACAAAATAAGAGTTTGGAACAGACGCTGGATAATATCGTTTCACTTCGTTCACTTACGTTTGCGTGTGAATCGGCGTGTTGCATTGTTATTTTACGTTAGAAAGCAATGATAAATCGTTGGATTCGGATAGCGATTGTGAACGGTTTACAGCTATACTCCAGTGTTTATAAGACGCATGTTCCAAATTTTAAGTGTTCATAAATCAAACGGCTTTCGAGGATTTTTTATGCACAGCGCGAGCATGTGATACGATTAATCTTATATCAGAATTATTTCGTCTTTCGTATCGTCGAAAGTAAAATCTCAAATCTCATATAATATACACGCATTTCTAGAAAAAAATCTGCGCTTGAAGGAAACATACAAAAGTTGCAGGTCTCATTGGTGTCCATTGTAGACGGCACCTCTCGCCCCTGTATGAGGAGAAAATCACAAATCGTTGTGCAAAGCAAACCGTACACATATTACATTAAAGTGCGTCGTAGATCTTTCTGGACTATTGGAGTACAAAATTACTCAAATAAATCAACAATTGAGATGTAATAATACATATAGTATACGAGTACAACTACCGCACCATAATAGCTTCCATAATATTGTGACTCTATGGACCGTATTCAAATGCTTCAAAACCTATCCATAGTTAGTTCTCTTAAACATAAGTGAAACAATTCTTCACAAAATTATCAACATATTTGTTTTTTAAGCCTCTAATATTTATAATTTATACTCATAAAAATAAATATTAAGAAAACAAATGAAGAAATTAACTTAAGAATTGTAGACAGTATAATAAATTAGTTAAATTAAAATTATTACTATGAATATGCATAAAGACTTTCGATAAATTTACCAAAAATGCAAAAAAGAAAATGCATTATAAATGTTTCATAAATTTAAAGTATCTGTTACAAGACATAATTATGTACTTGAACAACATTGTTTAAGAGCACCCAAATGCAAAGAATCAATTTGCATTGAAATCCAGGTCCTAATTAATAGTTTATAAAAACAACTTTGCAACTATAAGATGCACCTGCGTACAGAGCTAGATAAATCCTAGGCCGGCAAATTTTGTAAGAAATTAAAAAAAAAATCATACAAATATTTTATACCTTTTCGTAACTTGTGAATGAATACTTTTTAATATTTAATATATATATATTTAAAAAACCGTAATAAATCCATGACTTTGACACATTGGTTAACCCTGTGGCCTGCATCTTATAAATAATATATTATATAAGATTAAAAATTTCTTATTGCTTATTAAAATATTATTTTTTATTTTTTATAATGAAATAAATTTATTAATAATAAATAATAAATAATTTTTTTTCTTGGGTTAGGGACGGCATATTTGAAAAGACCTCAGGGCGGCATCTGTTTTAAATTCGTCACTGCATGCGTACTATATACATGTAATAATTTGCATTCGAGTAAAATAAATAGTAAACGTTTGCAACTTATTTGTCAGTTATGATTCAATCAAAGTAATTATAAAACGTACACAGTGTTTAATGTACGGTATGTGTATATAGAAAGATTTATATAAAGAAGAAGTAAAGCTCCAATATGTTTTTTCTATTCGATTCATTCGAGAATAAACATTTAAATGTCCTCTGAATCGTATTCGCGTTCGTTCATTTCTAATGTTTTTACATTATATATGTGTCGGAGACACGGCTGCACATTAATTAAATGTTTACGGCGCAGAAACGCCGCCGCCTAGTTCAAGTAGTGTAACAAATTAGTTTTCGTTCAACTAAATAACTATGGTTTTAACTTTGGGGCGAATCGTGATAATGAAGTATCTCACGCAAGTATTAGTGCGTTCACCACGACCGCAGGATAAAACTACGGCCGGGTGTTTTTAATACGAAAGCGGGCTAAATCCTTAGCGAAAACCGTTTTTGACGTTTTCGAAACGCGACGCACGGTCGTATTTTAAGCGCGGCGCAAGAACGCTCGACGTCACTTCGGCACAACCGCAATAATACTCACATGGTGCGATTATAATATTATATACACGTCGTATAGTATTATTGTACACAGAACAAAAGGCTAAAAAATATATTTTAAAATATATTCACTCACACATGTGCATTTCATTATTACGTGCAGTAAAACGCTTAGACTTTCAACCCGAGGTCGCGCGTATTGATCTGACACAATGTGTGTATCCTATATAAACTTACAGTTAAACCCAGACGCTCCTCTTACTGAAATTAATTTTGCGTCCGAGACGTTTATTATTACGAGCCCTTTGGTTTTGCAACGTATTTGTATGCGTAAATGATTCTGGATATGACAATCAGCTATCTTGAATAAGATACGCTTTCTAACGTGATCGATAGTCCTACAAAGAAATAACAACACTATATAACCAGCATTTGTAAAAAGCCAAAATTGCACTATAGTATTATTTTCTTCCATATCCATTCATGAGCACTCCCTAAATCCTTCTGCTCTACGCAACCTTCACTATGAAGAAACAGTCTGCGATTTCAATCATATTACTAATGTATTAAACTGCCCTCCTTTTCTCTTTCTAGAGACTCTCTTTTTTTTTTTTTTTTAATTTCCCACTTCCTCATAAGAGGGTATAATATATACCATCACTTTTGGTCTAAATCTTCTCCTTAACACTCGGTTCACTTCTGTTATTCATTCAATTATAAATTTAATCAACTCTGCCGACTTCTTAATCTAGATATTTCGATCTAAAGCTGATATGCGATTACCCGTAACTTTAAGTTGTATAATTATAATTGTTATGTAGAATATTTTTTAATTTTTTAATTTTTTTATTTTTATAAGCAATTTCATTATATAGTCTTACTTTTTCAACACAGTAAATCCTCTCTATATATGGACGTCGATTGAAAATATTTTACGCGTACGTAAAAGTAGAAATTCTATGTATTTGCCAGAAATGTTGGTATTTTAGCCTTAAAAATACCGCAGAAAGATGAATATGATATTAACATGATTTTACTCGTTTAACTTATATGAGACTAGGACTTTAAGTTTAAACCGAGTACGTTAGGGAATTTCAAACGCGTTAGTTGTTAAGTTAAAATAACAATAATAATAAAAATAATGATAAATAACACGTCAAATCAAGCTAACCGGAACTAAGCTGCGCAAAACCTCACACCTGGCATGTAGTGTCTTTCTCTCACATTTTTCATACGTTGTGTTTTGTAGTACACATTTACCTTATACCCTATATCCGTGTTAAAGTATTTTGTTCAACTAAATAGTTTGACCATGAATAAAATTAATCTCTTACGGTTTTGGATAGAAAATTTGATTCTGTATTCAATATTTATCAAAAATATTTTGGTTTTAGTTTGAAAAAATGAAAATTGATACAGCCATATTACCTTGGTACAACGGTATAAATAGGTAATATACAATATACATGTACATATATAATATAAATATATTATATACAATGGTATAATTACCTAGGTATAAATTCGCTGCTGTTATTATTATTTATTCTTATATATTTGCGAATGGCGATTACAAGATATCAAAATTAAATAAAATCATTAACTTTACAATAAATATTAGTATCCATTCTATCTACAATATAATTTCAGTCGATCTTAAAATATAGTATTATTCAATCAATTTGAAATAAGAGCTAAACATTTTTCAGTGAAAATATATTAAAAAACTAATTATTTAGATATTATTAAGCTTACATAGTATTCAAGTAGATTTTGTTTCGAAGAGTTTGTAAACTCCCGCTTCAATTTCTGGTGAAATCAAATAAGTACACGCTCGCTCACACACACTCATGTTTGTACATTGCAGTTGTGTATTATACTGAGATACATTGAAGTAATGATGTTTTTGATTAGGTCGGAACTCATCACCATCATTTGTGTTGTGTAATTATTCACGTACAATAATCCTAAAGCAGTGAAGCACACACGATTTTTTTTCTGGGAGGCGAGGGTCAAGGTATAAATACTACACATTTTACAGTTAACGGAATTATAAGAACCCTTTATAATTTATATTTTGAGTTAAATAAATGTTATCATGTACTTAACTGATTTAAATTTTATACATCCATAAAATATAGGATTAAAAATAAATTATACAATATAATATAATATTAAACTTTTTAATATTTTTTTTCCATTAAAAAAATTAATCTATTAATAAATATTAATTTATTTATTAAATTAAGAATTTATAAATTTATAAATTATTTAACTTATTTTTTTTTTCGTTTGTTACAGTGGTGCTTGTCTATAAAAATATAAATTATAATAATAATGATACTTCAAGGAACTGTTATCATGTCTTAGAATATTGGTAATAAAAATATCATAGAACAGTTACAATATGTACCACGATCTTAGAAGATCTTTGAAGATCAAGATATAAACTAAACTTAATTTTATCATAAATTTATAGACAGCATTTTTAATCGAAAAAATGTTATCAAATATACTAATACTAATACTATACTTTTATAACTTTTTACTTAAGCAGTTAATTAAAGACCAATTTGATTTAAAATCTGTCAAAATGTAAATATTTTCATAGACCTCGTAGACAATTTCTGGTTTGCCCTTTGTGCCTAACTGGCTACATAGTACATAGTACCAGAATTAGGTCTTGGGAGGCCAAGTTGCAACTATACTAACTGGAGACACCATAAAAAAAAATAATAATAACATAAATCTTATAAATGTCTTCAATACATATCAAAATAAAGTAATAATAATTATTACTATTATAAAATAAATTAATGTTCCATTAATATTGTTATAGTTTTGTTTAAAATTCACACTATTTTTTGAATAATTTTATAAATTGTTTTATAACCGTAATGTAATCGTTATATATTTACCTTTATCGTTATGTGTATTCATTATTTCAGTAAATGTTTTTACTCATTGTGTAAGACTATTCAGAAAATCTAAAACCGTCATCTGTAGCCCCGGTGAATTGCACACCTATCATGCAACCCTGCTAAATCCGGTATCGTAGTGTTTATATTATGTGATATACATTATTATGAAATGCAATATTCGAACGTGTCATTGATCATACGGAAATCACATAGATTTTGGTGGTGTTTAATATATAGTGTAGGATTCAGAGCTAAATTCGAAACTGTCGGAAATAGCATTGTTTTCTTTTTCGATATAACGACACGTCATTCAAACGAACGCTATTATCATCATTATAACTATAATATAATCTTGCTCGGTATTAATATCGTGGTGGTCGGGACATTGAATACAACAATCAGTACATCAGACGAGTAATGACGTATCTAGTATTATACATTAAACTATCACCGAGTGATGTATCAGCCAACGCGGGATTGTCGATCAGAACACGATTGCACAGTTGGAAGGCGGGCGAATGTGCACGCACCTATACGATAAATTATACGTAGATAAGCGTGTATCGTGCTCGTATGTAAGATGCGAGTATTCGAAACCGAACAGTTTTTAAAAAATATTCATGGTTTATGCAATAAGCGAACATCGCATTAGATGGCAAATTACAATAAGTATATATGTTGCTACGTATATCAGACCGAGCGAAAGGCATTGAATCGAAAGTCGCAGGGTAAATTAACGTGGATAGAACTTTTATCGAAAGTAGCGTTCAAGAGAAAGACGATTTTCACGGTAGACTGTGAAAAAGTGATGTCAAATGTAATACATTTATATTATGTTTGCATATTATATATATATATATATATATATATATTATTATATTGTTCGCATTTGTAAAAAGTTCGGTGAGCAAAAAAATCACTAACGAAAAACAATACGGTATTATTTTACGAAACCATGTTATGATACCATAAATACAATGAGTTTATTTTACACATTATTCAATAGGTTAATAAACACAAATGATTTAACATCGGGTTCAGATTTTAGCTTATTACGATTATTTTTATTGTGACCTTGTATATTATATTCGTTGAAGGAATTATGTATTTGGGTTTCAATTTTACTACGAAAAAAAAAATAATAATAATAAATTAAATAATAACAAGAATGGCTCTAAAAAAGGGTATGAAAACAATTTTAACAAATTAAAAACAATTAACGTTATGTTTATCAATGTCGAACAATATTGTAAAACAGACGTTATTAGCAAAAACAACCCTAGTTAAGATCGGTCTTCTAGTTTTATTTTATTATTATTTTTTTTCAAGGCGAAACGATCATATGGGTTTTTAGTATCGAACCCACAATTGTGTCACTTAAGCGAATAAATTAAGAAAATTAAGAATTCTTAATAGCCCTGCCAGAGTAATCTTTTATTTTATGATTGGAGAGGAAGTGCTTTACACGATGAGTTTGTTAAACGCCCGACCAGCTTATACCTGTATTATTGTGTACGCGACACGGCGTGGCAGTAAATACGAACAAATCAATAAAAAACACTTTCGCCGGAACGCGTTGGTACATACGCATGTATAATTTATTCACGGTCGATGCGAATAATCACGGGCTTTTAGTCGATATTAAAATACCTACGTTCACAGACATTCGGTGGATACAATATAACCGAAGCTCATTGCCATCGCGAGCAGGCGATAGGTTGGCCGACGTAGGCCTAGTAGGTTGATTACCGTACGTTCAAAACGCATACATTCTATATACCTACATATATTATTCATACACATTAAAGTCGTATTTATCGTGTTTCGTTTTATGACTTTTTCGCGAATCGTTGACGGCTCTTACACGGTACAGGTACACAACAGGCATGGCGTATATTATGTATATTGTGTAATATATAGTATATAATATGAATATAAACGAAGCGACAGCGCGGTAAAACGAGGTGATAAATTGGCTTGTCGGAGAAACTTTAACCGCTCGCCGGAGAAACGCGCAAGTAATAATAAGAGACTTGGACCACCACGGGACGAGCGTGTTTAATGGGAGGGAGCATGATGGGGGGGGAACTTCGGCGCGCCACATACAGGATATGTCAAAAAGGATTACCATTCATCCGTCGCGGGGCGATCATGCGGGGCGCGGTACGGGGGAACGGGGCAGGAGAGACGTTCGTGTTTTGCGCTGTAAAGCTGAAGGATGCGCGTCAGACGAGGTATGACCGAAAGTAGCCACCGTCGCGGAAAAGGACCCTCCGGCGGTCTTTGGAAACACGTCGCCGAATCCTGCAGGGCTCGAGAAATTATGGAACCGTCCGCATGCGACACGCGCACATATAATTAGCAGTACACCGCGCACGTAACCGACCGCGACGTTTCCCGAACGACCAGCGCGGATGTCTCGAACTCCTAACCATGCTAATCAAGCGGTCCGAAATGATCGATGCACTAACATAATATGAATATTATTGTTAGAATATATTCACACAGATTTCCAAGAAATTGCCGAACCTATAGGGTGGGACACCTTCACGAACGTGAACATTATTGCATTATACGTCTCATTGTATATGGTTGCGAGTTTCCGATATCTTATCGAAAAAGTATATTATGTATAATTGCATAAAACTTTTGAATCGTTTGATACACAATATTATTTTCACGAAAGACAGTGTTTACAGATGGCATACCGTAATAAGCAGCCGCTATATACAATCGATTCGCTCAAAAACTACAAAATTTCATAATATTTATACTAATGTCGGTCAAGCAAATGTAACCCGAATCTTATTTGGTTTCGAACAGTTATATTGTTATAAAGTTGTATAATGTCTATAAAATCACCATTATTTTATCACTTAAAATAATACAGCGCTTTACTCTCAATTTTTAATGTACGCTTTGTATCGTATTAAACCACTTGCAAAATCTTAGATGACCACCAGCTCTTTATTGACCCCTACGGGTGCTTTGAAGTAGCTCAATGTGATGTAGCAGTTATTCTTGATATCGTTAAAACCCGTTATTACGTTATCCTTCGCATTCTTCCTCATAAACGGATCCATCTGCCTCGAACCGCCGTAGTCAAGATTACACCATAACGTATGATCACAATTGTACAGTGGTTTCGACGCTGCTTATCTCAGCAATATTTTTAGGTTAAATATTATTACGACGTACATCTACTGCAGCAGTAACGTTAAATTCGTACTCGATATGATATAACATATATTTATCGTACCCATTCGCTTTATAGATTGGTACATATTCGGTGACGAGGTGACACAACCCACGATAAATCGTCTGTTTAATAATATTAATAATAATGCATTAAAAATCGTTTTAATTTTTAATTCTCTCTTTCCGACCGACTGACACAATAATATAATAAATCACGATTGTTATCACTCCGGTTTGAAACACTAATTAAAAATAAGCTTTCAAAAATTGTTCTGTAGTTATGAACCAAAAAAAAAAGCCGTGGTTGAATGGTGTTAATTTTTTACTGTTTTTTTTTTTTTATACAAAACCACAAAGTTCGTTTTTGTTTCGATTGTTTTTATTATAAATATAAATTATTATTAATCTATTTCATTATTAAACCATTTTTGCCGTGACATTTAATGTTATATTTAAGTCATTACAGTCGGATTTTTATTTTCTCGCCAAATATGCATTTTTGTTTTATTCAATTATAAAACTTCGTCATTTTTGTTCCCTCTTTTTTTATGAGACATTTATGTTCATACAACTAATTAATCTAAAATGATTTATTTAAATTTAGATAAAGTGTTATGCTATCTGTAAAATTTTTTCAAGGAAACATTGTTTTATTATATTTATTGTAAAAAATAACACGAACTCATATTCTTGTCGCACAATAAACAATTTCCTTTATTCACAAAGAAAAAAATGCATATATTATGTACATAATAAGCACTTTATAAATTATATGTACATAATTATTTATAAAAGATATTTAGATATATTTATAAATCTACATAACTCAGTATTAAAATTATTATACAAAGTATATAAATTGTGTACCACGAATATACAAACATTTAATATAAATATCTAACTGAATTAGTTAAATTCGACAATTATATCTTTAAGCCAAACTCAATACTATGATAGTATGATAGATTTATTAATAAATTATAATTGATACATATATATATATATATACAGTGTACTCATATGAGAGTATATATATGTTGTTTAGACATAATAAAGTAGTGAATAAAACAATGTACGTATATTTGAAATGAGTATATAAATATTATATTATGTTTTCCGTGTATAATACTCTTCTCTTTTTGTTTGCCAACTCAAAACAATTGAACAATTGAACACGCAGTCTGTGTTTATTATAATAATTAATCACTTAACCTTATTCGCAGTCATAATATTTGTCAAGAAAAGCAAATCTTCATTATCATCTTTGATGATCGAATAATCATTAAATAATAAGTATAATATTATACTACACAGTATACAGTTTACACATTGCATAGAGATAAGCTGTTTGTATTAATTTGCTTAAGCATCGACCCAACGTTTTTATAATCGACTAATATTATACTACGTATATAATGATAACATTTCATAATCACCATTTTTGAATATAATTATTGTTCTGATTTATTTAATTGCTGAAAATTTAAAATCGGCTCATTTTGTCTAAAATAATATTATATATACGATTACTCTTTTTTTTTCGCACACCGTTATATCACTTCTATATTATACGCGTAGAGAGGAAAAAAAACGCGTGCCAACAGAGTATAATATGATAGGAGTTTTATTAATAAACGCAAGTAATATATAATATATATATACGGTTGCATCGTTTTTGATATTGCTCATATATATTTATGTGCATTGATGCCGTCGACATTTTAATAATTCATTTGTCTATAAATTTAATCGATAAAGACGTTTTTTCTACCCATAGTAAAAGTAATAAAATATAATCTCATCGAGAGATTTGCATATATTCAATCGTTTTCGATGTATATATATTAAAAAAAAAAAAAAAAAAAAAAATGGAAAACGCATATTTATATATTACACGCGGTTTATTTATAGGGATCAATGTTTGCGGAGAGAAAAAGCGCAAAATCCAATACCATATACTCGCGTACTATTATAGCATAATATTGTAGAGACATATATTATAATAAGTCGGTAAATATTGATGTTTATCGGGTGTGCGGTGTATAGACAATGCGGTTGGGGGGTAGGGTGGCAAAAGCGAATGGTCAACGCGCGTTTCGGCCGTTTTATATGAAATAATGCATAATAATATATAATATTATAGTATGCTTTGTGCGTAATATGATCATCGCGGAGGGCGAAAAGGTTGATAATATTATTCGATCGCTTTTACGGCGGCAGCATGCATGTACATGCGTGTATGTGCGTAGGAAGGTCATTCAATTTTGATAAACATCCCCCCTGGAACCGGGTGGCGTAACATGTACGTATTCATTTGATTTTTTTTTTCACACGGAAAACATACACGTTCGTTTGCGTCCGGGCGTGCCACGTGATATTATTATTATTATTATTATTATTATTATTATATATGCACAGCCGTTTCACCGCTTGAATGTTTCGTGACCGTTTAAATTATAATAATATATTATCACGATCACGACGACATATGGCAACGGCTATACGGTGCGGTGGTGACGGCGACGAAACGATATCAATTAAAATTCGCGAACCAAACGCCACGTGGTTACAACTATGGCGCACAGCATCGCGTGATAATAATAATAACAGTAATAATAATATTTACATAATCGGAGCTCGGCTTTTATAGCACTAAAAAGTACTGTAATATACGCGCTGTATTAATATATACCCTGAGAACATGTAAAATGGGGGGGGGGAAACAATTTATTAAAAAAAAATGTTTGTTTTTATTAAATTTTTAAAAAACGTATAATTATAAATTGAGAAACATATAAATATGAAAAAAAATTCGATGTTTTTTTCTATTCTTGTTACACAACTATAGAGTTCTGTACAATTTTCATAAATATATAAATATATAATGATATTTATGAATAAAATACAAAATAAATCAAATTTAATGGATATAAGTAAAAAAAAAAAAAAATACCGCCAAAACTAGCACTATTCAAGTGTAAAATTTTATATTTAAAATGATTTTATACAAAACCAGTTTATAGCCTACTCTCCTACTTATTTTATCAGTATATCCTACAACAATTAGCAAAACTGCAAATGCTATAGAATCTGATCTTTGATAATAATAATTATACCCTGAGATAAGCACTTGTTGTTGCTTTTATGTACTAGTATACTTGTAATGTGAATACACTTTACTATTATTTATTTATATTTATGACAATTTTTATAGTGTTGCTGCAACAGGGGCTAGTACTGATTCAGTGGCAAGACTTCAGCGCGTGAATGTACCAGAATTGCCTATCCGGAGCGCCCGCATTGTACGACTGGTTGTTTCAACTAATTTCTGAAACCACAGTTTTTTGTGTCTAAATAGAAATCATCGAATTCTGTAATTTTCTTTTTATTTAAAAAATTATATATATTTTGTCAAGCTTGCGGATCCCAACCCGGGGGTTAAAACACGATTTTTTGAAGGGTAAATATTCATTTTTTTTTTTTTTATGTACTTTATGTATATTACTATTGTATTTGCATTAGTCATGTGTACTACGATAGAATTGTTGTTAATAGTTTTGGAGATTACTTTATCTTATGTTCAAACAACACTGATAATTGTATTACCTTCAAATAATATTTTGACAAAAAATTGGTGGCTATTATCCATTATTATCGGAAAAAGCCTTGAAAATACAGATCCATTTAGCTACAACATAAGGTGTGAGAGTGGATTTTCAAAAATGGTAACAATGAAAACAAAAGCAAAAAACCGATTTCACTTATAACACGACATAAAATGTGCATTGGCCGAAACTGAACCGAATATTAAACAAATTGTTAGATGTAAGAAATATCAACTATCATTGGTTTTAATAAAAACTATTTTGTTTTCGTTATTTTTTTTTTTTTCTTTAAATTTTTTTGGGAGAGAAGGGTAGTTATTTGTTAGTATCTAACCTGGTTTATGGGCAATAGTTTCCAAAAGGTTGAGAACCACTGTTCTATATCATAATAATTTCATATAAGTAACTAAATCATAAAAATGATCAATATGTATGTAATTTATTTCACTTTATTTTAAAATAATATTATAGCTATTTTCAACATGACTATATTATATCACAAAATTATCATAAATAAATAAAAATATTTTAAGAAATAATATTATACTTCGTTGTGCCGTAAATATTAAGACTCTCGCGAGTATTTACTAATTATTACTTCATTCGTGTTTATAATAAATAATGATGATAGTTAAATTCTGTATGTTCATAATAACTTATTCAGTAGTCGAATACTACATTTATTATTTTTTTTAACTCTCCTTATACAATCTTATATCTTACTAACTACTATAGTCGACAAAAATGGTCACCATATTTTTTTTTCCTGATGGGGGGGGGGGAGAAGATGATATTGCCATCAAATAATCTTTTAGGTACACCTGGTAAATACTCCCATACATAACCTATTTAATATTCTATATTTTTAACAAAGCGTTTATGTGCGGCGTATAATCGCCAATGTGCGTTTTATGGTTTCGGCCGTGTCAGGGACAAAAACCGGGGTGCCATGATGATCGGGCAATTTAAAGGGTTCGTGGCGATGGTGGCGGCTGTTGAACAGAACGTATAGTGTGTGTGGGTAACGTACCGCGTATAACAGCAGTATGTAGCAAAGCTGAGCGCAGAAGTAGTGTGACGGCGGAGTGGGCCGTGACCGAGTGTTGGCAAAAGGGAGGAAAATCGACAGACATCAACACCCGGGGGTCTCCGAAATTCATAATAAATATTCATCCCCAGGCCTCGGAGGGTGGTCCTGGTAATTTCACGTGAAACGCCCATGCATGAATATAATACGTAATGCATGGAGGTGGAGGAAAAATGAAAAAAATAATAATCTTAGAAATACATCGTGTGTGTACATGTGTGCGATGGGCAAAGCCACGTTATAGTTAAATCGTAAATGAAAATAATAATATATACAAACCTAACCCGCTTGGCGCTTGTATAAAAAACAGTATTCGATACGCTTTATAATATTTCTGGTTAACATTTTATATATTAGTATTTTCCGTTTTTGTTCTGGACCGTGTTAAACAAATCGAATTTGCTATAGTATCCGCGTTGCCCACGAATCAATACCGTGATGTTAACATCATATTTGCAAGTCCTACACTTTGTTTTATTATCACAGGAAATACATAGTAGCGGGATCATGCCCAGATGGAGGAAAATATTTTTTCTTCGTTCATGTGGTACCCTATATATGTACACGTCAACATTATCACCCCTAGAATTATTATTATTGCGAACATCGCGTAATGTTTTTGCTGTAATTAAGCGAGTAATGTTATAGATAATTTTTACTTTTAATTTTCTGTTTACTTTTATCATCTGAACATGACTTATATGTTATGTATTGTGTTCTATGTGTTCCCCGTCTCGCAAAAAACTCAATATTCCGACAAAACTTAAACGGTAGAAAAATTAGCCTAATCACGTTCAAAACAATTTAATGCTAAAAAAAAAAAAAAAAAAAAACAAAAGAATTCACTCATACATATAGTACGTTATTCATAAATTGCATCCGTAAAATGTAAAATGTATGGGCACTGTTACTATATAATATTTGGGAAATAGATGTGGAAAAGGAATTTATCTTTTATCTCTTTATCGTATAGTATTTTTTGTAATTTTCTTAAACGGAACGCTGTAAAAATGGTCCCAATGCGAAGGGATGTCTCTTACAATTATGGACATTTAAAAATATTACGTTATGCAACAGAAAAAAATATAAGACTTAATTTAATATTTTGTTATTTCCATAAAAACAATGGTTTGGAAATATGATAAACAAAAACATTCTACGATAATCATGGTTTTTTTTTCCTAAACAGTATCCGATTTTTTTTTCTATTAAAATTTGGCTTTTATAATTTTATGCAATTTAGTGATTAGTATATGAAGTAGCCCATAGAACGCATAACATATTTAGCCAGAAGAAATGCAAATTGTTGATAATAAATTCTTATTTTCTAAATATAATTCTTATTCACACGCCTGTGTGTTTTATAACTTATGGTACCATTGGTACCTACAACTTTCATCAAAGGTACATCATGCGAGTTTTAAATAGAATTTTTTAAAATGAAGTATAAAACTTTTAGAAGACTTTTTAAACATATTTTAAATGGAAACTAACATGATAGTAATTTGTTCATTTTTATGAATTAATACCATGTATTTATAATATATTTAAATGTAATGTACATATAGCGTATACCTAAATACTTAAATACCAGTTATATAAAAACTAAATACATACCTAACTTCGTATTAACTTGATGTTTTTATTCAAAGTTATAATATCGTTAAAGCTTTAAACTTTGTAATTATCTACATTTTTTTCTCGCGTTTATGAAATAAACTATATAATTTTTTATTGTTTTAAGTTTTTTGCGATATTTATGCTATGTCTGTATACATTATGTGATTAAGTATGATAATTTCTTCATGAAATGTAACACAGAGATAAAACTCAAATCCTCTAGCCGTTTAATTATGCCGAATTAGAGATGATAAAAATATCCTTCTTCAGCAAATACGTTCGTGACCCAGTTGTGCAGCTGTTGCGATTGAAACATTATTATTTACATTTAAATATAGTTACGTGTTGCGTCAGCTCGAAAAATGTATAAATTATGAAATGTAAAGTACTCACATTTTGAGATGCAACTCAACGCACTAACGAAAACTTTACATTCAACTAACGAAAACATGTTTTATTGTACGACTGCAATTCGTAATAATATTATTGCAGTACACATAATTGAAAAGAAAACTAAATAAAAAAAAAAAAGTACAAAATTAGAGTTTTTATTTCACTATCAATTTTTTTACTTAACGATAAACATGGAAAAACGACGTGGAATACGTTAAACAGTCAACATTCATTAAGGATTAACCTCGATGTAATTTAAAGGAATCTTAAATTTTATATTTAAAGTGATTTCTTCTTATTCTCACTACCGAATTGTTATTATTACTATTATTATGACTATAGTCGTTATTATTATAATTATTTTTATCGTTATTGTATGTGACTTTACATTGTACTGTTATAAATATATATGTTGTGAATTTTTAATTGTAATCATTAATTCAACATAAGACCAACATTTATTTCCAGACAAAACGTTTGAAAATTATAAAAAAAAGTCTTGAACTATTAAATTTACTATGGCAAACAATTTAAAAACATACCCAATTGTTATTTTTAATGATTTAGACTTAAAAGTTAAATCTGTGTAAATGAAAACCCTTTTATATTATAATGCGTCCAGTAAACTACATTATATACTATTATGTGGAATTAAATATTATTGTCTCGTCGTGAATAAAGTTAATATATTATGTTGATTGCACTAGTTATTTTTCGTAGTTAACCTCTTTAAATAATATTATTTTATTTATATAATCTAACGTATTTTATTCTTAAATACATTTTATAAAAATCTATATTCTTTATTATCATAATTTTTTTTTTTTTGTATTTTTAAATCGAAATTCGATGCATTTATACATACAGACAAAATTATTTCGGAATCATTGCATGTATTATTCACGTGTAGATATGTGTCCAGTGTTCAGTGAACAAATGTAACTTTCTGTCTTTCAAAAATTTATGGTACGCTTAGATGACTTAAAATGTTTGTCAAAAATCAATTCTTCTACATATTATATTAGTACAGTAGAATTCCAATAAATATAAAACCCATTTGTGATTATAGAGTGGAAGGTTGATATTATTGTTTTACTAACTGATAAATGATATAAACAACTAAATAATTAATCCTTAACATATATAGTGTATATTTTAAATAACCATCATACTTTAAAAAATAAATTAATGTAAGCATTTTGCTTTCTTTACATGGTATGCAATAAGCAAAATTATTATTTATGAATGGTATACAAAGGACATGGAGCGTTTGGTCGTATGTCATTTCGCGTTTTAGACAGGATACTTGTGGTGGACGTAGGACTAGTGACTGAGTGTTTGTCGTCCTTCACTGCTACATTCCTCGAAGAGTATATACCGCAATTTAGTGAGATTTGTGTGTGTGTGTGTGTGTGTGTGTGTGTGTGTGTGTGTGTGTGTGTGTGTGTGTGTGTGTGTGTGTGTGTATGTGTGATGTGGGTGTTCAGTGCAAAGGAAATAGAACGTATACTTAAAACCTTGTCCGAGTCACTAAAATGAATGGTTGTATTATTAGTAAATATTTTAAAAATAACGATAAATCATTGGATTTGGAAAATGATTCCTAGTCAAGCTTAGTTTCCCGTACACTATGTTGAACCATCGGCCAAATAAGTACGAGTATAATACATATTGATTATACTAAATATTTGGTGTCTGGCTTACCTATTTAGATATGGCGTTTTAGTATAATAGTGATTATAGTGAAGAGTCCACAAGAAGTTTTAAGTTTTCCATGTTCATGTCAAGCCGGCCATGGTCACTGTGGTGTTACGAGTGGAATGCGATGACTATACCGCCGTTTTCTGATACATGAAGTGATGGGTCATCATCGGTTGTTGCGAAAATTATAAGTTTGTTTGGAATAGATGACCTGTATTAGTATTATAATAACATAATAATAATAATAATAATAGTAATGGAGTATCGTGAGACATGAAGTGTTTACCTCCAATCCATATATATAATGTATAAATCTGGTAGTCGTAATATTTTTAGGTGTATCAAAGAATTTACCATTCTAATAGCATGCAATTTTAAAATAAATAAAACAATTTTTAACTATGTGTTATTAAAATAAATAAAAATTGAATAATAATTTGAATACTACACCCACGAACATGCAATGGAGATAAAATCACAATAATTGGTTTTTTTGTGTATTGGAAAACTAATATAATTTACATGTTATTTTTTTTTTTTTTAGATTTTATAATGTAGGTGCCAATATAATTTATATAAAAAACTACAATTTACAATGATTAGTTACCTATTCATTTTACATTCTTACAGTATAATGAAGTCGGTGGTTATAGAGTAACTTAAGCCCTCTGAGACAACCATAATTATTCTACATTAGTGATGATCATGTTTATTGGAAATGACTAAATAAGAGAGGGTTGACAAATCATCATTTACTCGATGGTATTTTAATATTAATAAAATAATCGTAGTAATTAAAATTAAAAATAAAAGCCCTTAAATAAATAATAAAAAAAATAATAAAATAAAATAATAATGATAAAATATACGGTTAATGTAGATCATATTTTTATTTAGTTCGCATAATATTGACGGATGTCGATTATTATAAGCATGTTTAACATATTTTAACAATAAACAAATGGCAGAATGTCAATAAATTACATTTTTCCGAAAACCGCGCGTGCAGTCATATGAAATATCATGTACATAATATTATACAATAACTGTGCGTACGCGAACAGACAATATTATCGCGTATTGACGTTTCCGCAATTGTTTGTTTTTAAAATACTATTGTTCGGTTTGAAATATTTCACGTTCCCTTTATTTCGTTTACAGTAGTGTAGGGTGTGTGTGTGTGCGTGTGTACGTTTGTTTAGTTGGCTATGCATTGTGAACCTTCAAAACCAATTTATGCAAATCTAATATTCGAGTCGGACCGGGTTTCAGCTATCCGCGCATCGGTTCGACATTTTTGACTGCGCGCTAATTCATCGGTCTGTATAAATTGCTTTTTTTGCGAGGATCCCGCTGAACACGCGTTTCGTTAACACATTCCATTATGATGCGTGTACTACTACATCGCATATCGTCGGACCGCGAAGAGCTGCTGCGCCGGTGAGGCCCGAACGAAATCGATCGCAGCGGAGAGAGAGACCCATTAGTTTAAAAACAAACGGGGGAAAAAATAAAACGAAAAAAAAAAAAAAACACGCGGTAAACGTGCAGTTAAGTGTCGGTGTTAATGGACACAACACATGCGCGGGGTCGAAAGCGATATAATAAGAGAACAACGCCGGGTTGTACGATTATACCGTGACCCGCAAATATATGTAATAATATTACGATACATAACGATCGGGGAAAAAAATTAATCGTTTTTCAGCCGTACTACATACGTATCCGCGAGATGGACGGATGGATATACGGAGATGGACCGACGACGTCGACAGTTGTAATATCAATTTAGTTATGCGTCTTATTAAAAGACGTGTGTTTGCGCACAGAATCACGTGAATATTGTTATATCAATTTTGATAAATTGTGGATATATTTTTACTGTTTGTGTTTTTCGAAAATATCGCATTTTTTCACTGTTCACTATGACTGCTATGAGATTTTAGAGAATAAACAAGAAATATAGCTGTATGATACTGGTCTACGATTGATCTTGTGTTTTATGGGTTTGTATATAATTTCCTGTACATAAAGACAGTTATTATTTATTAGGTACCTACTAAAATATTATAATATATTTCTTAACTTATTCTTTTCTACCTGGTCTAGATTCTCTCACTCTCTTACCATTCTCTCTCATTCTCCAATTTCAAGTACATAATTATAATTTGTATTTTTTTTTTCGTTTATATTTTAAACTTCCGAATACAATTCATTATGTTAGTTTTTGCATTATGTTGCATATATACTTCCGTTTTTTAGCGAATCTCGCATATTGCTTGTAATTTAATACGAACATTTTGCGGTTCTTATTTTGGTTTTACAAAAAGAAAAAAAATAATGAATTCAGACATCGCAAACTAATTACCATTCCATTCCATAATAAATGTAACTATAACGATGTTTTTTTAAAAATATTCAAAACACAAGTGTATTCAATGTAATAATATTATTATACCTATGAACATTTTTAGATTTTTATGAGAAACTGTGTAATAAAAACATCAGCACATTGCTGTTAACATTTTACTCTTAGTTCAATACAAAAACGAACGAACCAAGTTCTAAATATTTCATGCAACAGTATTCATAAATTATATAAACTATTGTATTACTCACTCACTAAATTGTATTGGCCATTAATTGAATTGTAATCTATGACTACAAAAAAAAAAAAAAAACAATTTACTTAATAATAATATTGTAGTGTTGATACCAACATACCACTATATATCATACATTTGTAGATACATTGTTGCTATAGATCTATAATTGACGTAATTAATTTTATCGTACATTTTATTCCTGAAAAAGAACAATGTAATATTTTTTTTATTTAATGGATTATAAAAGTTGAGCTATAAGCTGTTGTGAGAAAGTTAAGAAAAGTAGAAGTTTGTTACTCATTTCCCTAGAGAAAGATAATATTGTCCCTTTATTATTTTTATTATTATTTTTATTACTATTATTATTATTATTATTATTATTAAAATAATAAATTATTTATTTCATGAAAATAAAAAAGTATAATGAGATGGAGGCACACAATTGATGTAAATAAATCATTAATTTTTGCATAGTTAACATTCAACGATGTGCACTGTAAAAAATAAAAGGCTATTTTAAGAAAAACATGTTTATGTTATAAACTTATAAATAATAACAGCGCGCGTACGGCCGGCTACTTAAGAATAATCCGTCCTATTTTCATGAACTCATGAATATACCTTCATGGCTCTCGAACGAGTACTTAATATTTATTTAAGACGAATCGTGTTCATTTATTTATACAAACTTAATACAAGAATTACTATGTGGGAAATATAGAGATTTGTACAATTAATGTAATGCTAACTTTTTTAATGGCTTTTATTTCCTTATTATTATTTTTTTTTTTTTTTTTGAAGTATAAATATTAACTGTTATAATGAATTACTAGCTGCACACAAATGATCTCGGATAAATTATTTATTTTACTATGCAGATATATTCGTCCTTCCGAGTATAACTGATACACCGTTCGGTCACGTTTCCATAGCGAAACTCGTGATGAAATATTATAAAGCAAATTTATCAAGAAAACAATAGTAACAATAAATACTGCAGAATAATTTGCAATGCACTGTTGAAAATGTATAAAAGTGGGTTATTTGAGTTATGAAAACACTTCTGTCAAAGCTGTCAAAGTTAATTAATTGTTACTTAAAAGTTTTCCCCCGTTCGCGCTCGTATTTCTCTATTACTTATTCAACGTTGTATTATTATTACAACAGTATAACGATTGCTGTTTTCTTTCAAACTAATAACATAATTACGTGATATTTGCGCATAATAATTTGTAGTATTACAGTAATGCGTGCACTAGACGGGAATGACGGAGAAACGTATAATTCGCACTGTATAAATAATGTCAAGTAAAATATTATTATGACTGGTACTATAATTTAATACAATTTGGATTTCACATTTTATTTTTCGATTTCTGCAGGCATATTTTAACGTGCTAGTGCACAAATTATGATTCGAAAGCATAAACGAGTTTAAACTAAAATCTAGTGCTGAACTACTGAGTCAGTGCTGCTCAAATTATATCTCCTCTCAATTTAATCCTCGCAGCGTTGTTGGCTTAGAGGTGAAAAAAAAAGTAAAAATCAGAAGTACTTATTAGAAGTATTATTAGTATTATTGTTTTTTAATTTCGACAAAGTTCAACATAGGAATTTTTTAGTATTTTTGATTTGGTATTTGCGTAATTATGTATGACATGAATTTTGTTGAAAAATAAATGTGTCCTCGGCAGCATTATCTATAAACTATTATCCTGAAATCCAGCGATACGGTAGTGTCGTGAGCTAAGTAAAAAAAAAAAAAAAGAAGGCAAAGCACTTGACCGTATATATATATATTCACACACAGAAACCTAAACATTCCCATTTAATATGTGTTAATATTTTGGTATTCTTTATTAAAGGCTGTAGGTCTAACAAATGGACTAAATCGTGAGAATGGGGTATCAATCGATCGAGAAAATCATAGGCTACGTGCTTTTATAATTTTCAATGGAATCGGTTGAATAATATTTTAGTTATGAGCAAAAAACTGTGGATATTTAAGTGATCATTTTATATTATTTCGCTGCCGGCTGTCGTATTAAATGCGTCATTGGGCCGGGGACGGGTGATGGGTATTCTTGCGACGGTGGCGTACTTCTCCCGCTACTATTGCTTTCCCCCACCGCTAGTCACATACAATACACTAACACATGGACATGGTTCACTATCGCCTATCGATAATTAGTGGGTTTTCGTTTTTTCGTCTCACGTTCGGCGTACGAGCTTGTTGTATTTTATCTATATTATTATTCAATGCACATGGTATCAGAAACATTATAATTTATATTTGCCAATCGGCCATCTGGATTATCCGTCTTTGAATATTTTATCATATTAATTAATAATAAATAGTGCACCACGTCCACGCGGCTAAAAATTGCAATTTAGGCGTGACTTGTGTTTTGTCTACATTGAAATAAAAAATGTTGACATCATAATAATGGAAAAAAAATCAAAAAAATCTTGACCCTAATAATAACGTAATATACTATCCCAACAAAAACACTACGTCAACTCCGTGTAAAAAAAAAAAAATAAATATAAATGCTATAAAATGTGTGATATTAGATGGAATCTAGATAAATGGTCTAATGAATAAAATTTATGTATATAAGTAATTAATTAAAATTTAATAAAAATTGGCTATTTATATAAATTTATAATATGAATTATTTTAACTCAAATTGACCCAATTTTAGTTTACTTGGCCGGAAACAATTTATTTATTGTAATGGTGCTTTCATTATTTATTACATAAACTTAGTACTTGGCTATATATTTTTTAGACTGAATCTTCCGGCCAAGTAAACTAAAATTTGATCAATTTGAGTTAAAATAATTCATATTATAAATTTATATAAATAGCCAATTTTTATTAAATTTGAATTAATTACTTATACATACATTTTATTCATTAGACCATTTACTTAGATTCCATCTAATATCACACACTTTATAGCATTTATATTTATTTTTTTTTTTACTTAGCGATTTTTTACACGGAGTTGACATAGTGTTTTTGTTGGGATAGTATATTACGTAACTATTTGTTGTGGACACTGATCAGTTATAATGAGATGTTATATTCAATAGGCAAATATACTCTTCAAGTATCTATCGATGTAAAATGGTCCTTATAATAACATCGTGTTTACTTATCTCATCCGTAAAATCCAATGACTTATGAAGTGGCATTATAATTGTAAATGAAAATTGGTACTTACTTAACTTTTTAATGTGATCAAAAACCAAAATAACTTTAATTTTAATAAAAATGTAAGTAACAAACATTTTTAAAATACATTTTGAAGTGACTTTTAAGAACTTAGCATCTGAAATTTTTTATTAATATTTAATTGATGGGTTCTTAGTACACATAACAACATTTAAACATTTAGGCGGGGATGTGGGATAATATGGTAACATGAATATAATGCAATGAAATATATATATAAACTTTTAGTCCCACAAATATTTTTAGTTTCTAGAGTTGAGGAGTTGAGTCCCAAAAATATTAGTAATGTATCGTAAAAACTATAAGATTTTATAACATAATTCAAAACTTCTAGATTAATTGTGATCAGAAATCCTACGATCGAGTTATGGAAGTTGTTTAGGAATATGAAGTTCTCGTCATTATTTGTTGCAATATTCGGTAAAACATTTTGAGTTTCATGTGTATTTTTTTCTGTAATTTTGGACAAAGTCCATGTGGATATTTGGATGAAGAATGACCATAATACAATGAATGTTTTTTGTTTTTTTTTTTATTAAGATACTGCGTTTTGTCGTTAAAAACTTGGTCATCAGAGTCACTGAATTTATGTTCTAAAATCTTATTAAAAAAAAAATCCTTAAGTAAAATCGTTGATGGTCCCGCAAAATTAATATCCTATACAACGCTATAGCATATGTCTACGTTACCCAAACATTTATTCGCCATACTTTTAATGATTTTAGGTTCATTGCAATATTAGCAATTTAAATTCAATCATGATAGAAAAATATAAATATACCGGACTCAATTCATAAACAGTAAATGTGGCCTAGGACTTATTTCAGTGTTGTCTAATGTATTATTATAAATTTGTATTCAATGGCCTCTATTATATTTTATAATTATTCTTTGGCGAGGCTGAGAGAACTTACGTCGGATGCGAAAATGTAAATATATATTTTATACAAATATACATAGGTTTCATATGTGGTCTTGTACGGATTTATTGTTTTTATCGTGGTACCGGTGCGTACCGCAGCACAGTACATATTAAGTATATAAATAAGTGTAAACACAAACTTCTTTTGGTAATCGTCCAAGAGGCGCCGATAAGAGGAAAATGTATTATGTGCACTGGGTGTAAAATAATCGTCGGAATATAAATACGAGATAATATATTATATAATATATACGCATTGTCCGCGAAATCCGATCGAAGCGTTTAAATCCGTCCGGTTTTCGTTTACATTATAATAGGCACGACGTCGGTGATGATGCGATTCTTCCGGAACACACACGTCCACCGTTATTTCTTCGCCCACGTACGTGCGTGTGCAACGTGTACGATTTAATATTATGACGTTTCCGTACGCGTGGAATCAAACGAACAACTAAGAATATTGTAGAGACCACCGTTGTGTAGGTATTATATAGGGGCACACGATATGTAGCTTAGGGAGACTCGAAGACGTGTTTTCGGAAAATCCAACAATCGTGGACACTTAATACGCAACCCCGCATATGTACACAACGAATAACGTACGTGATATTATAATACCGACCGAAAAAATACGATTAATATTACGTCGCGTACCGCGGGTTCAAAATGGTTTTTTTTTTAATATTTTTAAATTTAATTTCCGCGAGCACATCGTCGCACTTTAAGTCGCACATTTATGAATTTGTGCGCAGCCGGTACACACACGCTTTCCCATATTATATAGTGTTCTACCGCGGTCGGTGTTTAATTTTCAACAACGATTTCGAAGCAAAAAAAAAAAAAACCGTGCAAACTTTTATTAATTGATAAATAAGACAACTTAGATTATCATAATTTCGCTTGACAAGGAGGTGGATAGATATGGATTTCAGAAAAGTCTTCTAAAAAAAAAAAAAAAATGAATTTAGTAATCGTAGTGTCGTCAATAAGCAGGCCGTTGCTAAGGGTTCAATCTAAATTTAAAGGAATCAATAAAAAATAAATGGTTGCATAGTATTCCTTATTAGAGGAGAGGTTGTGGACGTGTAGATTTTTTTCATGGTGTATTTAATTTTGATCATAAATGTACTATGTCATATATTATTACTATTATTGTTCCCGTTGCGGTCTCTATTATTTATTATGAAAAAATCGATGAACTACACTATTTTTTTAAATTTTTTTTTCGTCTTTCAGCCTTGTGTTTTTATCTGCATTTTAATACGATTTAATTGTTCCATTTATATTCAAGTATAAATTAAACGATTTTAAATTAAAGTTTCCATTTGCATAATTTTTCTTGAAAATGTTAAATTTTATATACAGTAGAAACCTTTTTACTTAAGATTCTTAAAAACTGTTGTTGAAGCACAGTAAACAAGTGTAGTTTTATTTTAATTTAAAAGCTTATAGAAAATTTCAATTTCTGAATTACAGCTTTTTTTCATTTTATCCTCAATTTTTATTATTTAATTTAATAGATTATAATATAAAGCTTTCTGAATTTATTAAAATAAATTAAATATTATTCAAAATATTTTATTTTAATCGTTTAGATTCCATTATAGAATTTCAATTTATAACATGAATACTATTAATAAAAGCAAACATATAAGAAATTGCAAATTATCATAAAATTTAAATACACTACTTTATAATGAAATAAAACATGCTATTTTTTTTTCATTTAAAGTAATATACACTTAGTAATGTTTTTTTTATATTTTATTTCAATTTATTTATACAATTTATTTTTATGATTAACTGATGATTTTTTGTACATAAAACAGGTAAAAAGAATGAATAATTCTTCTTGAAATCAGTCAGAATGTTCTCTAAAAGCCATGTAGCTTTGATTATTTTACTTTTATAACATATAATTATATTTACTCTGAGTACCTAAATATATTTATAAAAAAAACTGCGATTTCTGATGAAAGAGTAATTTATATTGCCCGATGGACATTTTTATAAGACATAAGTTCAATGTCATTTTTGACAATATAATTTTGAGTTGCGTGGCGCAAGCATTCCACCCAACTTGATTTTTACCAAACATAAGTATAAATAAGCGATAAAGAATCCGATTTTACAAATCGAAAATTATTACCTAGCTCAATCACATGTTAAAATAATCCACGTTAATTTACGATATTTGTTGGATATCAATGGGTGGGGGGGGGGCAATGTACGTAGTGGATCGATTCAACGTGTGCGCGCATGGAGCATATAATATACGTGTATCAATGAAGCTGCGTTCTAGTTGTTTACGAGTAAATTAAATCGGCGAAGAAAAGCGCGGCCGTCCATGAGCAAACTTTTCGTCCGCTTGTGATAATTACTTGACGAACGTGCCCTTTTTAAACAATACACAACTATACTCAATGCCAACCCGGCCGGTACAGGTACGACCCCTCGACAGCACCGGGATATTATTAACTCGATCGTGGCACGCGAAACTCGAACTCTTCACTAACTCCCGTCCCTGTTGTTGTGTAATTTTCGCCCTCGTTTCGGAATCAAATATTAGTCGGCCAAACACGATGTCTGTTCGTGAATACCATATACGGCCGGTCGGGTCCGGTGGCGTACTTACGGCGGAGGGAACCCATCCGAAACAGTCTTCCGGGCTATTACCCCGAAACTTGTACATACATACCCACGTAGATATATTATTATAACCGTGCCGAGATGCATGCACGTCGCTTCCGTTCGAAAAGATTTACTGTTACGCCTGCAGCAATAACATAATGGCGGTGAATCACTCGCAAAGTTATCAAAATATCACCGCACTCGAATCCTCGTATACGAAAATACAACATAATATGGAGTGCTTGGCCTATCGCTGCATATACCCCGCTGCTGGAAAGTGTATGATGGACCGATAATATTCTGTACACTCTGTGTTACAAAAGGAGTGTAAATAATATATATATATATATATACCAATAATGAACCCGATTCTGCGGTGCTGTTAACTCGATGAACGTGTGTAGCATAGGCGGATATTAAGGGGGGGACTTTGGGGGGCTACAGCCCCCCCAGAACGTAATTAGGCCCATTAGAACGTAATTAAGCGCACACCAGATGCCCAGACGTAAAAATAAATTGTATATTTTCATATTCGATATTTTATAATTCTTATTTTATATTGATGGAATACACGAATGGTCTGGAATACTCATATTAATATATTTGCACAACGCAATAGGGTTATACAATTAAAATAAAAATAAAAATTAGTAGCTACCAATAATTAATTTTTTATGTTCCTATTACCTATGTATGTATTTGGTGCCTCAGTAAGAGTAGCCACTACCACTTGCAAGTAGGTTGAAGCATCTATAAATGTCTGTTTAGTGTTTACGCTAATCGCTAATGGATAAGACAAAACTATCAAGCCCCCCCCCACGAATGTGACCAAATATCCGCCTATGGTGTGTAGGTACCTAAGTGGAGTAGGTACATTTCGAGTGATATGTATATATAAATATGTGTGTTCACCATCGAATTACGTCATTGTGTTCTATACAATTATCATATAGTAGTTGCCTTTTGTTTTGACATGCTCACGTTTTAACATTCGTATTGTACAATAATATATATACGCAATGCATAAGCGTATGCATTTTTAATACCGATACGTATCGCATTCTCCGGGTCCGATATTGAACAAGCACATATTTTAACGAATGAAAAGATAGTGCTGTTTATGTATTGAAAGTTTTTGTCATCGGATACGTCCATGGTTATTAGTTATTAATTTATTAGGTACGACGCTGACGATCGGATGTAATTAATTTGTCTGTTTGATAATATAATATTATAATATTCAATTGTGAAATTTATTTCTGCGTTACCGGTTGTTCCAGGATTATATTATTCATTATATGTACTATATACGACATTATGCAATTTTTTTTAATATTATTATTATTATTTTTTTTTTTTTTCACTAGAATGCGCAACTTAATGAGTAATTAAACATTTAGGTAATTCTTTGACGTCGGTAGGAAATGGAATTTTTTTTATTTGTCCACGTATAATCTTTCATAGCCTGTTTATGGTTTTTTTGTTGTTCGCTTGGTGAGTATTCCACTGTTTGTGGGCCATTTCTTTTACGATAAATTTATTTTTACCAAACATTCTATCCAGTTCGCAGCCACACCGGCTTTGTCCTCCATACATTTTACGATCCACCCCATCGTTTATTATTATTTTTTTTTTTTGGCCGCAATTCATGTCATTTTAATCACTTGAATTGTTTGCCGTAGTTGATTTAGAGAACCACCGCACACCCTTTTCCCGTTTTCACTTTTCTGAAAATACTTTTCATGTTCTTTTTAATTAAAAAAAAAAATATATATGTATTTATAAAATAAACAAACATGGACGGATGTACGTGCGTGTAGGTACAATACATTTTTCACTAAACCACTATAACATATTTCGATGTCAAATAATATTGCAGTCGTAGACACATTCAATCGATCTTCGTCGTTAAACACATTCTTCCTTTTATACTCATTATTATTATTGTTCTTGTAATTTATTTAGTTTTTAACCCTTATCTCCCATATAACCATTAATTATAATATCAGTATTTTGTGGTCGGGTATGTTATTTAGAAATTCCGTAACTCTTATGACACGCCCTGCTATTATATAGTAATGTTTATCATTAACTATTAAATTATTTTTATCCTATTAAGTATTATAATTATTCAAGATTTAACTGTTATTATATTTTTTTAAAATCCCGAAGCTCTTTAAAATGCATATCGGGTTAGTGAATTTGAAAACCGCTCAGTATGTGAATATTCACTCCAAATTTTTCAAATTATATTATATTCATTATTATATTTACGTGTATTAAAAATATAAAATGTTTTATCAAATAATTATTGCGTTATATAATGTTTAAAAGTTATAACTTAAGCCTTAATATTCTGTATATATTCCGTATACTGTAGACATACATAATACAAGAAAACAAAGGTTTCAGTGAAGGATTCAATTTTAAATATTATAATAAACAATGCTCAAAAAATTAATATTTAGCATATAAAACTAGTTTTTCTTTAAGATTGAACAATAAAGACAAATAAAATAAATAATATGTTCGTTTTTAATTTTTGTTATGTTCAATGCTTACACAAAAACTTCCGAGCATCACTAATATAGATTCTCAACGTTATCTATGTAATAAAATACGCTATGATGTTTGGTATTTATAGATAAATAATTTACAGTGATGTAGAGTATTGTGTTACGTTTATTCATTATGGTATGTAAAAAAATATTACAAAACGCCATGGTTCATTTCTGAAAGTAATAATAATAAAAAAAAAAAAACCAAAGAATTTTGAAAAGTCTACTTAAATTTTTCGTTAAAATATGTGTATATAAGGACGACAAATGTAAAATACCATTGTACCAACACTTAGGAGAAATACCAAAAAACTGATGATTTATAATCTGCAGTTTTTGCGAAGGCCATAAATTCTTAAAATGTGGAAACCACATAACATAGCATTTGTTCAAAATGAATCATTAGAAGTTTAGACTATTGGAACGTTAATCTGAAAATTTTGATGTTGATTGTATACGTCTGAAGTAATATTACACTTAATACAGTACTTATAATATTTTACAAACGTGCAGCGCGGTAAACTGGGATCGGTTTTAAATTGTATAAATTCGTATTTTTTAAAAACAATAAATGAGAACTGTTGTACATCATATACGTATGATGTTTTGTCATGTAACGTTGTGAGTGCAAAATTTTTTGATTGTGTTTCGATATATTTAGTAAAAAATTGATAATAATTATTCTAGTATAACGCAACGTTACGGAAAAAACAATGCTATTTTACTAAGAAATTAAAACCAACAGTTAGTTCTACGTTATAAAATAATAAAACCATAACATGACCATTTGTAAAGTACTATTACTATATTATATTATATTATTTTGTTTTGTTTGGTTTGCTATTCCTGTTTCATACCTATAGAAATTAAAAATAAAACCGCACCAACAATAATTATTATGAAGAAAAAAACCGTCAAAGGATCTTGAAAAGCTGACTAAAATTTTCTCCGGCTATTGTTTACACTATAGTGTTCTCCACATTGTGTTTGTACGCATGTATATGTATTTTTGGCATAATTGGGGTAACATTTTTTTTTTTTTCGTATTATTATAATTAAAAATTAAATGGCAACACTGAAATGCTTCCACCGTCTCTTTTTATTTTATAAATTAAAATATGATTAATATAAGTGTATTTATAATATATAATATATATTCACAATACGCTGGAAATACTGAAGTGCATACCTTCTACATTATATATCTAATACCTATATATATATAGCTATACACATGTACTTATTTTGCATTTTTGTACATACTGCAGTTTACAGTTGTACAAGATTCAAAGCATAATTTTTACGCGATACTTCAAAAGTACGACTGGAACGCGATATAATAGACTATTTTATATTCACAAAACACAACAATTGATTACAACTTTCAAGTATTAAAATAAACATTAATTATTTGTCTCACTGTGTGCGGAAATAATGTTTATAATTAATTGCATTTCACATGTCATTATATATATATATATATAACGGGAATAGATTGCACTGCATAAGCGTGTATTTTTGTGTTTTCACGCTCCAACTATTCAAAGGTTTAATAATGTATTTTGCCAATACTATAATGTATATTATATCATTATTATTATTATAAAAATACTCATCGAGACATTCATTTATAATAATTTTCCATTGTTATCATAATAATATTATACAGAAGACTCGTAGTATGTCTTCGCGTTGTTTGGTATCATTTCAAAACGAGTATATAATAGTAGTCCAAATACTATCGCATATTGATTATTGATTTTTATTTTATGTTTTCAACAAAGTCATCATTATTATTACAACCAAAATACACACACACACACACACACCTTTATAGTCATATTGTATTCGTCAAATCCAGTGTGTATGCATATATTATTATATTGTTATGTAATATAATATATAATATTGATTTGTATTTTCTGCGAACGAATCACTACCATGATCACACGACAACGGGCTAATGAATATTATCAATACGAATGACGTTGAGTTATCCACGATAGTATACCTACTGTATTAATTATGTATTGATCGGCGCAGAGACGGATATTATATCGTGTGTGCAGGTGTACACGTGTAATATGACGTTATCCCTGTGTGTGTGCACGTAAAGTGTGATATTAGCAATAATATATTTATGACAGGTTCGATGGTTTTCGTTTACAAAATGCAAATCGGTACAGGATTATAATATAAACACTGGAACAACGACAACGGCGCTCGGTGGAGCGTAATTAATCTGAACTGTCACGTAGTACGTTTGAAGACTTTTCGCGGAGCGACTTTGGCACAGCTGAAGTGCGATAACCGAAAAAACCGATCGGCCGTACGACGACCAGATTGCAGTGGCAGTAGGGTTCCAGCTTCCTATTCCCTCCACTCGTAAAACGTCATTATCCTCACAGAGTTTCGGTGTTGATAATTTTTTCGACTCATACTTCGGCGGTTCGTATAAACCACATATATAGTATAGTATAGTGAGTGTTTGTCGATGGTGATCGTTTATAACATTTTTCGAAATAAATAAAACTATAAGATTATTATTAATAATAATTTGTTATATATTATAATAGATAAATAGATAAACTGTCCATATTTTTCATTCTCTTGGCGCTGCATAAAGCCAATAAATATAATATGTAAAAACCTAAGAATCCGTTTTTTAATTATGTGTAAATTTTAATAGTAATAGTAAGTTAATGACCTAAATTGGTTGAAAAATTACCTAAAAAAAAAAAATGCAAATATGACATAAAAATGACCTTATAAATAAAAAAAATAATTATGGTTTTATGTATCTTAATATGAATAAGAAAAAATTCTTTTTCTAAATTTATAAAATACAAATTGTAAAACCTTACAAACTATTCAATTTTTTTATATTGTACTATTAAAGTATAATTGATGTTCTAAAAATTAAACGAGCTATGATTATCAGATAATAAATAATTCAAATAAATATTTGAAAAACTTCTTTCTACGTCCACTGAAGTGATTGGAGAAAATTTTAAATGAGTCAAATCTTCAGCACTGAGGTCATCAAGATGGAGATAATTTGACGAATGATATGATTGAAGATATAATTTAATAGTGGGTTTTCAATTAACTCATTATTTTTTTTTAAAATTAGTGGGAATGAGTGAAAACGATTTAAATTGATTAAAAATGTGGAATAAATGTCACTGTAAAATGACAAAAAATGACTTAAACAGTAAAAAAGCCAAAAAATACAAAATAAAATTAGTTATTTAGAATCGTATGCTTTTGCAACACAATATAAATTAAGGAAACATTGTCTAAGAAGTTCTAAAAAAAATGCAAAACACATCAACTTGTGAGGCCTAGTATTAATAATATATGATAGCATTAATGAGTAAAAACTCGACCAAACTGATTTTTTTTTTTTTTTTGATAAAATATTAAATTTTCGCCGCAGTGGTGGATTGGTGAGTGGGTGGAATAATTTAGGCTTGCCCCATTCAACGAAAATTGCAAAGTCACCAATGCATGTACAATAGTGAACACTCTAATCGAACCAATATCCTGCGCACGTTGTTCCGACAATGATGACCGTCACGTCGATACGGTTTAACGCCGGGTGTCCTGTTGTTGTAGTATTCACCGCGGTTTCGAAATGTGTTAATATAATATACGCGAATAGTGCGCGTCAGTTGCTGCGTGCGCCGCCGACGGTCGGCGGAGGAGAAAAAAGGAACGCGAACCGAGAACAGTGATAAATCATTTTAATCGCGGCGAATCGCTGCAGCTGCGCGTCGTCGGTCGGCCGCGATGGCGAGAAAACGCGTCTTTTGTCACATTCGCGATACGTCACCCAGATACGCGCGCATCATATCGTCCGTCCGACTTTCCCGGAAAACCATACATCTTAATCCGTATCTCGGCGCGATCGTCCCTGTCCGGCGATCCAATGCGGAAACACGAAATAATATTATGTCGCACACGCGAATTCGACGCCGACCGAGAACGAGTACAAACACCGCGGATCCCGTGAACTGCAGCTCAGACGTTTCACGCGGCCGGCAATCTGGTCGTATGCGCTCGTGATAAAGTTACTGTGACCACAGTATAATATGCGCTCTATCGTAGATAAGATGATCACAGTTCACCGCGTGCGTTTTCACAGCAAATATTTAGACGATATTATAGAGATGGGTTCACACTTCATTTATATGATCCTGTTACACCGATTACGGGCAAATAACGAGTTAAACAAGTATAATCTATAATTATTATAATAACAATTATACTAATATAATTCTGTGTGATATAGAGACCGATGACTTATAAAATAAAATATTGATTAGGTTTTTTCGAGATTCAATTTGCCAGTAATATGATTGAAAATAACATCAGGTTAAAAGTTATGATTAATTAAGATACGCTATGGTATACGGTAGTTATCTACATCATAAATTGAAACTTCTGACCAAATTTCATATTCAAATGCTCCCCCGACTAGGGATATCCTCCCCCCAAATTCCCCAAATTACGCCTATTGGCATAGAAATTATTGTCCCACTATCCCTCCTAATCCCTGGTTCAGAGGTTTAAACATCCCTAGATATTTCATTATCGCCTTTACTCGCCTCAGAATCGGACACAATCAACTTCTCAACCATTCTTTCCGCCTTTCTTTAAACTTTTCTCCTTTTTGTACACTCCATATATCAGAAGCCATTTGTGATATCAATCACCTATTATTCCACTGCCCTTCCCTTCATTCCAGTAGACTTCTTCTCTTCTCGCTCTCCGCTGCACTCGGTTAACCCAGACCTAATACCAAACTCCTTCTGAACACCCGGTTCCCCATTTTGATAAATTCAATCTCTAATTTTATTATCAGTGATTTCTAATTTAAACTAAATAAATAAAATAACGCATCTATTATCATATCATGTATAATCTTATAGCTGTAATGGTTTTTAATAATGGCAATAAATAAAAAAAAAAATTTATTTTCAATAGTTTTTTAAATAATTAGAAATTAGACTACGATATTAGTAACTTTATTGTGATGCCATCATAAAATCAACACAAAATCAACATAAAACATTACCTTGATAAGTAAATGAAAAAAATTGTACATCCAGCCTTGACCTCAAACTTCTATCGACCCTTAAAAATGTGATTTTCGAAAAATGAATTTATATAGTGTTCGCCTGTGCCTTAACAATGAACCTCTGTACAACATTTCAAGTCTCTTGATGAATCAGTCAGCCAGGATATATTATTTTTTATGTGTACAGGTAATGTTAGAAATAAAATATAAGATTGTTAAAATAATGAAAAGAGACGCCCCACCCACTCGTCCTACCTGCGAAGTTCAGTTAACAATAAAACATATTCTAACAGAATGCAGAAACTATAAAAAACATCGAGAGAAAACCTTCGACTCTACACATCTCTTCGACATTCTCAGTTCGGACACTACAGCCATTATTAATGTACTTAACTTTTTAAAAAAATGTAATCTGTATAATGTAATGTAAACAAATAATTGTAATCTCTAATCCTTTTTATCTATATGTAATGCATTCTGTATCATTTTGTATCATGTATATTAATATAACCTAATGTAAAATATCACTGTCAGGCCAATGGCCATAGTCGCCGCGGCCTTTATTCCAATAAAAAAAAAAAAAAAGTTATATTTAGAGTACATCAGGTTTATCGCTGACCAGTCAATAAATTATAAAATTATATTGTAATTATGTAGTAGAGCGCATACGACAAGATTATCCATCACTCGTATTCGATATGAAATACAAAGCCGTTATACCTAGGTATATAGTATAGGTACCTATATAGTATAGGTATACCTACACGTATAACCTATAACCTAGCATTATGTAGGTATTTCCCGTAGACGAGACGTAGTGGTACAAAGTGATCGTGACGTAATATTTTTCACATATTTGAACGAACATGAATCCATACCAAGTAGCCGGATAAATCTGACCATTGGTACTAGACGTCCGGTCGATCAGGTCAGGTCTCGAGAGAGATCAACCCTGAACCATCTCGTTATATTTGGCTCCAAAAATTTCGGATCGTCTTTTCAAGGGTTACCATTGTTTTCTGTGTTTACATGACCCTCATCGATTCTATCTTATTTGTACATGTATTTCTGTTCGAAACAACCGCGTAGTTTCTACATACATTAATATTATATCCTTGGGATTTGATGGGTGTTTTCCGCGTTCGTTCGAAATCCGGTAGGTAATCAAAAACAGTTGACCAAACAGATTTATGTCATCGATAATGTTGTAATAATATATTAATCGATATTTATTATTTAAGTTCTATCACGGTTCCTGCACACAATTGTGCAACTTCAACAATACGTTATTATAAAAGAATATTCAACAACCGCATTAGAAACGGAAAATTATAAAACGAAAAATTGACCAATGTCATGTAAGTACACGTGTATATAGTACATACAGCGGAACCTTGATAAATCGAATATAAAATTCCCACTGAAGTTATCTAAGCACCGAATCCATTCGATAATACAAAATACTTTTCCACTCCTTGGACTTAAAGTTATCGATATAGTTTCCAGTTTCTACCGGGTACACACATACAAAGTACATGTAAATTATACATATTTGTTTTATTTTTGTTATTTTTAAATATTTATACTTCAAGAAAAGATAATGGGCCCGAACGGGCATGTTCTTGGCCATGAGTTCATTATTCGAAATATATTTTATGTTATATATGTTTAAATTAAGCTATTTGTAATACAGTATACATTGTTGTAGAGATAGAAAAAAAGATAAAAAAAGTTATGTTTTTGAATAAATCGATGATAAAACTATTACATTGCGTTTACCTTAGGTACATAAATGATCGAACAATATGAATAAATAATATGTTTCTTTTATTTATATTCATCATACGCAGTAATAGAGCGTAAAATATAATACATGTGGGTACACTCCAATTGTAAGGGTTCTATTATTACGTTTTAGCTATAAACCGATTATTTAAGGTCTACCAGATCCTTATCTTGTGGATGAATATACCGTATACATTATATAGGAATTTTTATACACGCATTTTGCCACGTTTCAAAAACACAAAATATGTTCAACACGCACCGAACATAATAATACATATAATAATAATAGTAATAATAATAATCATACGTTAAAATGTAACATTGTATGCGGCATATCTGCAGTGCACTCGCGTTGTTGTAATAATTTTATTGTAATGTAATCTTAAATATCATAGCAGCGTATTATATTTATATTATAATATATTATGCGTGTGGTTCGATAAAAATGTTTCTCGTTTACCGCAACAACAGCGGGCAATAATAATTAATTCATAGGCTAGCATCGGGGAGGGGGGGACTTAGGGAGGTCAAACCCCCCAAATGAGACCCCCTTGAATTGAAACTCAATTTTAAATGTTATTCGTTGTTTTTATAATTATCTGTTCGTTTTATTTGACATTGGATTATTATAGCCCCCTAAAAATTCAACCAAATGTCCGCCATATTGATAACAACAATAATAATATATTGACGATCGTTTCAGGTATAATATAGATATATTCAAATAATAGCGCATTATTATTAAATAACGTTTATGCGCGCAAACCATGTTCATAATAATAATATGTATTCGATGATTTTATATATATTGTAACACAACGAACACGCGCATGATATTGTCGGGGTAACTGCACAAGTCCGTATTATAAACTCCGCGGACACTGCAGACAGCTTCGCAACAATCACGTTGCCGACGGATCTCGCGAATTATATGCGAGTACACCCACCCCGCCGTAAAGTTTAATTAAACTTTGAACAATTTTTCGACCACTATCCAGTCCCAACCACGTCCGCATCGATCCCGCCGGAAAGTGGTTAAACGCCGCGGGGTCGAAATCGCTTTCGCGTATTAAACAATCATTCGGATTCGGACGCATATCAGATCCGACGGCGGTGAGTTTCCTAATTCGATATCAGGACCGTGGGGAAATTATGAACACAGCGTTGAACAATTTACATGTATTATTACGTATCATTTTTTACCATTTGTAAACCGTAGGCCATAGACGATACCGCCGTATTTGCGCATGAAATACCGATCGTTGTAAATAGGGGATACTTAGGGACTAAGCCTTAATTGTTCATTCGTACTGTTAATAATGAATATACATTATCGAATCGATAGAAACCAAAACTAGTTATCGAAGGATTTGATATTCATAGGTACAATTAATAATTATAGTAACAATTATTTTTATTTTGTTTATCCATTTGAAAACTATAATCAACTGAAGCGACTTTATCACCCGAAAAGTTTGGTACACAACATTGATTTTTAATTATTAATTTTAAATTAACTAATATATGAATGTTTTATTTTAATAAAAAATATTTTCCACTCGTCAAAATGTCTATTCGTCAAAATATCCGTTCGGTGATATTATATTCGAAAATGACTTTTCACCGAAATGTCTAAGAACAAATACATAACAAATATATTATGTGTTTATGGTACAGTGAATTTCCGTTTAATAAAATATAACATTGGGAGGTAGCTACCTTTACATAGAATACTATACACGTAACACGTCTCGCATCGTTTATTCATTTTCAATAAGTTGAATGACGTAACTTATATCGGCTGTATCCTTCGGAAGCCTTATAATTTTATTTTATTTTTTTGAGTACATAACACTAACACGCATTCGTCTTATTATTATCGTGAAATCATGATTTTATCCTGTTATATGCATCACGTACGTTTATACAAGTATAGAATAATACTCGTAATGTATGTAGACCGTTGTAATAATCGTTATCATAATATTATCACAAGATATTGTAGGTTAATGTATTCAATTTGTCATATTGAAATTGTTTTGTAGCCAAAATGTTCCTCATCGTAGAAATGCAATAATATGAACATGATTACAATACGCAATACTTCATAATCAAAGATTATCATAGATATATTAATTTAGAATTCAATTAAATGCATGAACCTTGTACCATATTATATTAATTTAGTATATGTTATATGTTTGAATTCATATAAGTATTGTAATATTGTCACACATATACTTGATAATTATCATAAAAAAATATGTGAATATCAATAACATTTGGTAACTATAAACTTATTTAACGAATCAAAAGTAACAATAATCACTGATAGGAGTAAGGTGCCAATTACCAGCGATTTCAAAAATAATTTTTCGCTATAGTAATTATAGTTTTCACGGTCCTAAATGTAAGGTATACTAGTTAAAGTAACAAAGCTCCATCGAATACATTGACTATCTTTATATCTGCGAGACTTGTTGCCATTAATTACTTTGTTAAATAGTGTTTTAATTATATAACTAAAGTAAATTTCTACTCATGTACGTATAGACCAGGGATTGGCAACTGGCGGACTGCGGTCCGGACCCAGACCGCGAAAGGCAAAACTCTGGACCTTGTCAACTGTACTTCACTAAATTATTTACTGTAATATTATTATTATTAATAGAGAATATTTATTTAATTTAATTTATTAAACTCAGATTATAGTTATGTCTTAGATCATTGCAAATATTTCATCCAGCAGGTAATAATCGGTTTTATTACGATGTTATCGACCGATGGCCGAGTAGCGACAATACCAAATATCAAATATACCGATGCATCGCGATGGCGTAAAATTACACTTATTGCTTATCGTTACTATCAATTGAAATAGTTATATTATTTGTCTGTAATCCGCATTTTTTAAGTAACAAGTTAGTTAATGATTTAGTATGTGTACATTCGCCTGTGGATACAGTGCGTTTTTCGTTTTATATTATTTTTCTTATTATTCGTTCAATAGGTTGAGTAAAAAACACAAAACTGACATCTAAAATAGGAAGTTTATGAACGAGTGGACAGAACTATATTGTTTTGTATTCCCTGAAAGGGTTGGAGCCATTCCACTATTTCAGTCTGTTTAATTTTTTTACTGGACCTCATTGATTTATTATTTTAATCTTTAGGACTCCAATAGAAATTACTCGCCGACCCCTGGTATAGACAAACATACGCATGGGGAAAGATTATTTTTCCGATATTAAAATTATAAAATAATAAAATATATAAACAAGTCTGGCTAAAAGTTTTGATTTCTACAAACAATATAGATAAGATACGTATATGATATGTATCGTTACTCGTTATAGATTGTTGTCACGAAATAAAACATTTAAAAATTAAATACAGCTACACCACCGTATAATTTATTATTTAATCTTAAATCATTATAGTTAGAATTTTCAATATACACATACTTTGTGAAATATTTGAATTAAAAGTACTATGATGATCGTACTGTTTACGAATTACGAATAGGTATTTGCTGCTTACACTATACATAGATAAATATAAATAAGACATTTATTTCCCAAAACCAGGCAATATCAACAACTTTCATTCTATAATAAATATTTATTCACTTATTAATGATTATTGTTATTATAATTATATACTTTATTTGTAGTTGAAAAGTAAAACAATAAGCACTGTATCAAAGACATGGTTTTTAAAGCATAGATTTCTGGTTTTTCTGGACATTCTAAATATTCTGTACCAAAACGGTGTCAAACCGGTGTTCTCTATTTGAAATACAAAGGATTAGATATCTTTAGTACGTACTACGTACGATATTATAAAAAAACAATATGATAAGTTTTTGTGATGAGTCTCTTTTGTTGTGGAATTGTATGAATTGGATAGATATCTCATAATTATCGTTTCTATTTATCATACTCCTCGAACTACTCATAATATGGAATTAGATAAAATATAAATTTACGCCGAAAAATAACCTCTTAATCGAATGATAGGAAAATGTTCGGTGGTAGGGACTGCGGAGCAGATCATTTGATTAAATTACAAGAACCAAAACCTAAGCGTGATCTTGTGCAACGCTTAATCAAATTCGTCGATGCTATGGATGTTAATTCAGCAAAATAAATAATACGAATTAAAATACGAGTCAGAAAATTATTTACATACATGTTACTGTGAATGTCCGCAATTGGTGAATGCTGACAGTGACCTGGTGAATGTCAACATACATCTAATAAATTGGTGAATGTTGAAAAATTAAAATAATACAGACATTTACTAGTGTATGTTGACATTTACGTTAGGATTTTGGTCAATGTTGACAAACACAACATGATTTTGGTTAATGTTGACTTAGGTATATACCTATTAAAAGTACATTATTAAAGTACTATAGTTGAATATATATTATATTATAATGTAGAAACAATATAATGTAAAATGTGATTTAATTAAATCGAAAAAATTATTAATATTATTATTAAACAATATTATACTATATTATATTTGTATTATTATTAGGTTTTTAAATTATAATTATTTTATAATATTATTTATTACAGTATGTCAAACTGTTATGACATTGTGTACTACATAAAATGCCAATATTTCTACATTTACATTTTTTTGTAGTACACTTTGTTTTACAGTTACATCTTGTATATCCTTGTCTTCCAATTATTGAATTTTATGTAGAAGTTTCTCTTAAGGAAATTTGTTGATCCCTTTGTACATCAGTGATTGATATTAAATTTTAATATAATAAGAGTAATTGAGTAAGGTAATAAAACATTTTATTGAAATTAACAATTTGTACAATACTTTATACTGCATAGGTAGTAGGCACTAGATGGTATGTAAGAAAACATTTTATCAAAATTATTAATTTATACTATACCTTATACACTATACAGCATAGGCACTATATAGTATAAGATACTGTTCAATAATTGTGACCCTTCCGTTATTCCTAAATTAGATTAAATAATATCGGCATTACCAACATTCATCAATATCGTTGTATTAATGTCGACATTCACTGGTGAATGTTTACTAAGATCACAAATTTAATCAATAAGTCAACATTCACCAATGACTTTGGTGTACGACGACATTAACCGGTGACTGTCAGCATTCACCTACTACGGTCATTCACAGTAACATATATATTATAATAATAGTAGTTCCACTGTTAACGAGTTATGTTTAATTAAAAAATAGATTGTTGTGCACAAATACATATTAAAACATATTGTTATTGTTATATATTATAAGTATAATTTATCCGACCTAGGAGAAACGCCCTCTTTTTTTTATTTTATTTATTCTGAATAATGATAATTGATTATGAATAGAATTTCAAAACATTTTGTTTCACTAATTGAAAAATTAAATTAAATTTATCCAGAAGTGTATTTCTGTTAAATAAAAATAATTAAAAATAATCAACAATGATTAATTATTATTAATAATTTATTTACATTCATAAATTATAATTTTAGGGATGGTTCATCGAAGGTATCAAACTAGGCAGTGAAATATCCAATAGGTACCAGCTTAAAGTATAAAACTATTTATCTTAAGCATAGGAGTAAAATTAATTTAAGTAGTAGGGAAAATATGAATAAATTTATAACCGCTCTATTGGTAATATCTAAATTTCATATATTTTATATTATCATATATTAATAGAACTCCACAGTCCATAATCATCATGGTGGAAACACAGAACAACCATAAGGGTAAGCGCTTATTGTACATATATAAGTAAGTATATTGATCTGCTCTGTGAACTAACTTTTGGATTCATAACAAATAAGGATCAACTTAACTCCAAGTACGCGAGTAAAAGATCACACACGCGTAGGCATCAAGTATATAGTATTCACTGGTAATGTAAAGGTTTTAAACAAGTACATATAATACCCGGTAAACAACTTGTATAAATAATCTGTGCTCATAACCTCAGGTATTCCCCAAACAATAATAATATATTGTTATGTTGTAATGTTTCATTTGTAAGCCCTGATTTGACTCATGATAGTCGTCACTACTTAGATAGAAATCACAATAATACTCCATCATTTGATTATCATGATTGTCGGTAGGTAAATATCTACATCCGAATCTTGGTAAGTATAAATTACAGAGTATTTGGACTTTGGATTCATATTGGTTGAAGTTAATTGTTAGTACTCTGTTTTTCTCAAACATTTGAAACATTTTAGGAAAATTCAAAAAATTACCTCCCAAAATTACCGTCCAGGAGATATATTCCATCAAAAAATTATCAGTTTTATATTCATTGGAGATATCCTTCAAATCGAAATTGTATACACAGACATAAAAAAAAATTAATTGAAAATCACACATTATGATAGAACTAATACATCCAGCGTTTCACTCTGAATCTAATATTATGTAGTAATAAAATTATGTAAGTACTTTGGACTGAATATTTTTATTAATGGACTATAATTTTAACACTAGTAACCATAGTAAAACCCAATTTTTATGTAGTACGTATTTTCCCTCCTCTCCTTAACACTGTAAAACCTTTTTTGTGTTATTTACCTTTTTTAAAGTTTAATTCTGATAGTATTACTACAGATCAAATTTAAGTATTATTATTTATTATATTATGCCATCCCAGAAAATTATAAAACGTGTTGTTAAAAAAAAAAAAAATGATTCCTGTTGGGACCGTAAAATAAATTATTATCATCAATATATTAATATTCTATACATATTTTTGCATAACATACGTATGTAATTTATCGTTTAAATTTATATGTAACTATATGGCTATAGAGTTTGCATTGATATTATTGAAAACTCGATATTCATTCATACGAGTTATTATTTAAATTAATGCGGGGCCAAAACTCAACCCTCGTGACACTTGTCACAGTTTTTTTCCTCATAAGTATGCATATTAAAATTATTATGCCTATACGCACGCACCTCGCATATACATGGCAGCAACGAATCAATATTATTTATTTCGACAGTTTCCAGTAATATACAATTTACTTTTATTTATTTTTTATCACTCAGTGGTATACAGTTGTTCAGGGGCGGCTTTTAGACATCTTACTCTTTATTTTGTCAAATATTTTCATTTATTTAGACATTTAGTCATGTATAAGTGTATAACTTAACTTGTATCATATTAATTATTATGTGATAATATTTTGATCTAAAACACGGTCTTAGATTAAATCTAAAATAATTATTATCTGATAACGAAATTATGATAATTGATAACGTGATAGGAACGTATAATCAGAAACTCATGACCACTGTTAGACAAAACCATGGTCGAAACCATAGTATATAATCACAGAAAAATTATTAATTAAATTTATAATATAAATCTTATGGCCTTAGATCATATACACTGAATAGAGCTATAATTTAAAATCTTGAAGCATAGCAGTTCGAGCCCGAAGTCATCATTACGCATGCGCAAACCTATTTTATGATAAGAGATTACTGATGAACACACAAAATACAAAATAATAGCCGTCGTGACGCACTGACGTTGTCTTATTCATTATACATATTATAATTTCTATTTTCCATTGAGTGTTTGAATTGAATTCCTTTACTAAGACTAAAAATTAATAAAATTGCCAAAATGATTAAACTTGGCAAGACCCACAAATGTTGTATTTTATGTCTAAAATCGCCAATAAAAGTACCTGGTCTTAAATTACATCGCTAATAATCAAATAATAGTCATATAAATTACAAATATAAAAGATATAAAAACAAGTTTATGTAACATTTAATTTTTTTTTTCACTTCAAAATTTGCCAAGAGATACAGTACCTAATCACACATTACTAGTTACTACCCCGTCCCGCGCGATCTATTTCATATCTGACGCATGCGCAATAAGTACATTGGGCCCGAACAGATCTGCTTCAAACACGAACTACGCGAGATATACGCTATAGCTCTATCCAGTGTATATGATCTAAGCTTATGACAATCAAAACTTCAATAATTACATTACAATTCTTAATCATTTTATTTCAGGATCTTTCCAAACATATAACTATTGGCTATTGTCAATAGTCAAAGTTATATATACCAGATACCTATTTTTTATTTCATTAATATTAATATTTGTATATATTTTTTATGTATTATATAAATAGTAAATGCACTGTTAATTTTTATTCTAAATAATAACTTAATACACAAATTCTTGCTATATTATATAAAAACTTTCTGTCTAATATTATTATAGCGTAAATATATACATCCAAAAAAATATTGCCCCCCCCCCTAAGCAAATACTAAAGCCGCCCCTGCAGTCGTTCAAGACGAATCAGACATGATGGACCGGTCACTGATAAACAAAATAACTTAGTTATCAATATCAGTGAAAATATTAAAAGTGTATCGCGTAGTATAAATCATAATGATATCACAGGTATAGTATGACGACGAGCTCATACTCTTATGTTCTTATGAAATGATTTATTGGTTTATTTGTCAGGTATTTATAGTTATTATACGTTCTGTCGTGATATATAATGTACGTACGATTACAAATCGTTTATACGACAGGTTATAACGTGCATTTAGAGCGTACAACATGAAATATAATGTCTTATCGTGGTTGTGCGGGAAACACAAGAAACCGTGTTGTGATGCAAAGACGAGAGATCGAATTTTGATACAAATAAAGATGTAAACAATTAATTTATGACACTAGCACTCCAAAATAATACATCCATTATATTGTTTAGCATTCCAACAGCACAGGTCATATATACAAAAGGCGCTTAGTAAGTCGATTCGAGCAAATACTCACGTTATTATTTATATATGTATATATAATATGTATAGTGTTCAATCTGTTAAAAGAAATCTGGAAATCCGTTTTTTTTTTTTTTTTTTTTTAATACTCTTATTAATTGTGCGTAGGTACATAAACAATTTTTGGAATATGATCGTTAAATGAAATCCAAAGTATTAAAAATTAATTATGAAATGGATAAAAAGTATGGTTAGCTTTTAAAAAATGTGGGATTATTCCGAACTTGATTTACTCAACGAAATCCAATATATCACAGAACATACTCGATTTTTCCTTAGAATATTGTAAATTTAATTTAATCATTTTCCACGTTCATTGCGTTTGATTTTAAATAATAAAAAAATTAAAAAAAAAAAAAAAAACAGTACATTTCCATTTAATGAACGTAAATTCATATTATAATTGAGTACAACTAAAAGACTACAGAAAAAAAAAAAGATAACATACACAATTTATACATTTGTATTTAGCGGTAAAGCAAAGTTTTTTCCATCCACTTTAAGTTTTGGGTAATCTGAAAAAGATATCACAACAACAGAGAAAATGAATTCAAGGAAAACGGTTAAACGGAGTGTATAAGTAATAAACGAGATGTATTTTTCTGTAAAACACGACTATATAATAATATTGTAGTATAAATGTTGAGAATAAAAATCTGCTACATCAAAAGCGATAAATCCACAGATAAAATAGTGTAGGTAAACGTTGTAGTATGTGTATGAAATAGTAGTACCGCTTAAATAATAGTTTTACCGCTTTATTATTATTAATACACACAATACTATTTAACTATTATCCCTTGTTTGGTATACCACTGGAATTTAGGATTTATTCGATGTACTTTAGGATTTAAACCAAAAGAATCAAAAGTGCACTTTATGTGGCTTTTAACAAACAATCGAAGAACCTGTAAAATAAGCAACACATAATAAATATAGGTAAGTATCTCCTGTACACGCTGCTGTGATACGTTACCCGATTTTTTTTCTACATCCATGTTAAAATGTAATGTACTAAGTCTGATCCTAAATTATATTATAAAACATATTTATAGGTATAAGGACATTATTTCGATGAATATTGATAACATATATTATATTATTAAAATATCGTCGTCACTATACATATATTATCCTGTTGCCAAAACTACAGTTCCACTACATGCAGATACTCGGCTGTATTATAAATATTATTAAAATATTAAAATAATTTATGGCCATTTAAAACTATAACAATTATAATTTGTTCCACGCTTTAAGTGCTTTGGGTAGTTGGAAAAAGTTCTTAGCTAGCAGCAAGTGTATGGGTACGTTTTATGGTAGAAACAATAAACGGTATTCATTCGAATAACCATCTCACGACTATTTGGATAACATATGTTATGTCATAATAATTTTCATAACGGTGACTGATCAAACAAACAAAACGCGTACGCAGACGACAGTCCCGGGATTTATTATTAGAATCGAGTAGTGTGTGCCTCGGACATGGGCTACAGATTCCTATTTGACTCCATCCAATTAGAATATTAGAATTTTTTTTATGCGAACATTTAGCACATGAAGAGCAATGTGTACGACACAATTCACATTTTTCACGGTCTTGGATTTTGCACAAAATCAAATTTACTGCGAGTCAGGTCTATAACCCCATACCCGAATTGCACAATTTACCTTTAACCATTTTTCCAAAACAAATATTTGACATCGTGATTAGCATACCCATTATTTCGCACACTACAACCACATTTTATTTTCACGCATATACTCGGCTCTCTCTCCCACCCTCCACCACAGTGAAAATATGATTTTCAAACATATTTCCACGCTAAACATAGCTGATGATAGTCGTCGTAGTGGTGGGCATATCCGAATTTAAAAAATCCGGATTATTCGGATTTATCAAATTCGAATTTAGTGAATCCGGATTTGACAGGTTATCCGGAGTATCCGGATTATTCAATTCAATTTTGCTGTTCGATATCTCATTTTTAAATTCTAATTATATTTAACATACATTTAACATTATATTAACATACATTTTTGAACGGGTATATTATATTTCTGATGCATTCAACTACCAATGTTGTTTTGTGCTTAGCAATAAAAATAATTAATTAATCTGAATAATCCGAATAATCCGGATACTTCGGAAAATTCGGATATGAATTTAATTCAAATCCGGATTTGAATATTCGGATATTCGGAAAGTTCAGATATTCGGATTTGATGCCCATCCCTAAGTCATCGATTATCCGGTGCCGAATCCAAGTAAATTTGCTGTCCAGCCGCGAATGACGAGGGTACTCATACGGCTGTTTGGGTCAATTTAATGTAACTCCACCGCGTTCGTCATCTTTTCGAATGTTAATAAATAATTATGTTATATCGTTGGCTCGTTCGTTCATTGAATTATAATATAGTCCAACATATCGTCATATATCCAACATATTGATCGTTTCCAACAAAAAACTGTAAATACAGTGTCCATATCTACATGAAGACAAGTAATAAATATCATCGTATCTACATGCATGTGTGTCCTTTGCAGCGTAACAATATTACAATAATAATGATCACAATAGTAATTATAATTATCACGTGGTAATGATTTATTTTGCATCGACTACGCGCATTCCTGTATATAGGGGGTCGAGATAACAATAATAATATGATGACGCACAATGGGGTCAAAATAATAATATTATCATTATAAAAAAAGCTGTAACGGGGTAGTTTTAATACGATCCATAACAGTTATAGCGAGGTAACTGCGTTTAATCGACGATTAGGTTATTGGATACACAGTTTACCGTGCATGGATTCAGATATATTATAATGTTATCTCTCGATCGAGCAGAAGTCGAGACTCGACCATCATTTCCTTAGGCCAAATCGGTCCCTGCCCGTCGCTCGTACCCGCCAATCGGTAACGCAAAATCAGTGTGGGCACAAGATAACATAATAGGTCTCTGAAGTCATTGAAGGCAGACTATTTATCGATTTTTATCTTGTTGTTTGTGTACGTGCAAGATTAGCGAAATCATACAGTCCAGATAACCAAGTTTCGACCGGCTTAGTCTAATGCTTATAAGTTCAACTGCATAATGTGAAAATTAAGTAACGGTTATATGTTGACATTTACGTTAAATTCAACAGAGTGCATAGTTTTCGTGATAAAGAGGCTATAATAATAATCCACTCGTTCGGATAAAGAGCACGCAATAAATATAAACTCGAATGATTAAAATTTAAAATTGATATTTTAGTTTTTACTTAGAAAAAAGTGACTTCCACTATCTGATACAGATAATTTGATCAAATGTTTGCTTGTCCGACTATAGTGTCAGGTCCACACGTACCTATTAGATGTCCGATATAGTCTGGGTACGCTTAACTATAAGAGAAACAAAAACACACTATTTTTTTTTCACAATCGCACGATCTGTAATACAGGATTTGTTATCACTTATCAGGAATCAATGATACCATATTTTAGTAGCTTGATCTGTCACCATGAAAAAAATTAGTGTTGTGTCTTATTTATAAATCTTGAAGGTTAAAGCAACGAAAGTACTACTGCTTATAAAACGATAACCGATCAAATTGGCTATGAATAATATTTAATTCATATAAATTGAAGTGCCGTGGTTGAATTGGAAAAAAAAAGAAAGGATAGACTCTAAGTATAGTTGAAGAATTAGCATTCCAAAGTGCATGGATTGATGGATCTAACATTAACCAGAATAGAATAAAGGGGTATACTATAAGTTGGAGAAAAATGAAGAGTAGCTTCATCCGTCTGGAGATGCAGATTCAATTCAATCACTGTAATAGAGTGCACACTGCACAATGATAATAAAAAATTGAATGGAACAAAGAAAACATGTTATTTATTATATCATTTTGTTATTTATTACACTTGCATAACAATATAAATAATACTATATTCATTTATTACATTGATGAAGTACATTTAGGATTATAATAAGTACCTATTTAGATATTTTAATTAGGAAAGAACAACGAAAGGAATATTTCCTCCAATCATTAATTACTATTTGCATCATAAATTATAATAAAATAAAATATATGTTTCTTTTAGCCTAGTATTATTGGAATACCTAGTTTCACCTGTAAAAATGATAATTTTTAGCTAGTGCGCTTGTCTATGTTGTTTTTATACGTGCACACGAACAAGTCAACTAAAACTATCGTATAATTAGTATACATAGGAGTATGATTCATTAGTGTAGTTAATAGATTTATTATATATTTTATGTTTAAAAAAAGTGTCTAACTTTTTCCAGCCATCATCGAAATTAAAAACATGCCAAATAGCGATAAGAAATCGGAAAACGAATTTGAATTCGACGTGAAGTCTACTTCAAAACGGTCAGTTAACTTTTATAAAAGTTATTTTAATTTAAATTTTTTTTTTTTTTTATGTTGATGATAAACTAAAATATGCTTAAAAGTTTTCAAACATTAAAATTAAATGTATATTGAAGAGGGATAGCAAAATTCAAAAAAGAGGATCGATCGTTCTAAAATAAACTTCGCGGTAGAATCGAATATATTTTTAAAACTTTTTGTCATTTTACGATTCATCGACTAATGATGGCGAAAGTGTTTAACATGAATTGGTAGCCTTATATAACCATTTAGATAAATGTATTACATGAAAGCGCAGCGCACGATTGATCGCATTCTCTGTATAAACGGGGGTGGAAGTCGGGTTGAATGGTCACTTATACTTCCACCGGGATTTTCGTCATAATATCACGAGGACGCGAGTAAATGACGATATGAAATAAAACACAAACCACGCTGCTCTATCCACATAACAACCGCACACCCGGCTCTTCTCTCGTCGTCGGTTTATGCCAATTAATCTTTTTAAGCGTCAAATGCAAACCGTGCCTGCCCTCGTATAATTGACCGCAGCTAAATGACCGGTCCTGCGCACACTATATGTGTGTGTGTGTGTGTGTGTGTGTGTGTGTGTGTGTGTGTGTGTGTGTGTGAGTGGTATATTATATAGATAGTGTTTTTGGCGGTTCAGTAAATCACTTGGGTTTAATGATCAATAGCGATCACTGAACACTAGACTTGTCAAAAAAATAAAATACTATAGAAAAACGCCCTCCACTCGTTTTCAGCAAAGCAATCGTTTTTCTATACAATATTTCATGATTATGTTATGCGTATGTTTAGATAATATAGTTACATAATGTATTATACATATTACTGGTGTTAACGCAGGCCAGAAATAGAAAAAAATATTTTGATTATTATTGTTCAGTATAATTTAAGTCTTAATTCGATGGGTTGAAAAAAAGTTGACGTAAACTAGCCCAGTCTTGAAAGGGAGAGCATAAAGAGGAAATTTTTCCACCCCTATAACGTTTGTTACGAGTACGTTTGTTATATACTCGACTTCTTACAACACGTGTTCCCATCAAATATCGGCCGCAGGACATTTACGATCGGCTACACGTCTTGTCATAAACAGAAGCCGTACAACACGCTGGTGGTGACCGTGGTACCAAGCACAATATAATTTACGTAATTTTTGTTAATATGGCTCATGGCAATCGGTAATGTTGATAAATAAAATGATTGCCAATCAATTAGGAGGTCCGTAAACATAATTTCATAACCGTTTACATAGTTACCTGCTTGATCGGATATTATATCGTTTAGCATTCCATAAGCAATGACGTTATAACGATTATTGCTTGATCTATGCGTCTTTTTTGGTTACATAATAATTAATAATATTATTAAAACATTATTATACACTTTCGTTTTATCCATAAGTTAGTATCTCGTAATGTACATGCATACTATTAAATAAGTTTGATGCGTGATGGCTTGGTTGGGAGTTTTTCCCGTCCTTGACACATCTTTGTCTTTGTCTTCCCGAACTTTATGGTCAATTATATATACTATTATACCCTAAGTGAATTACCCGCTTTTATAGTTTTGGGGATTTCAAATGGTTAAAAAAAATAATAATAATAATACCAGGAAAACTTTCGACCACAAGTCTGCAACTGACAGAGCTTCCACTCCATTACGGTCATTAATCAATTTCCACAACAGACTGATTTGCACAGCCGTGTAATCAGCGGGGAATACACAGGGGTTTGGACCCCTACTCGTAATAAATACTGTAGATATTAGGCTGAAGTCCCTACCTTTAGCTCTTCGCGACGTAACAGTGGGGGGGGGGTAGATGTGAGTAGAGACAGAGTGAGACAGAAAGAGCTAGAGAGAGAGAGAGAGAGAGAGAGAGAGAGAAATGGAATAGGCAACTTATATGTAAAACATGTGTGAGAACTATTAATCACGAGAAAAACTAGCGGTACGAGTTGGTCGATTACGAAATGAGCTGCAGATTGTAAGAAGTTCTACGACAAGTGGTGCATAATATACATTATATATGTGTACCATGTACTTATGTGTGAATTCGGATAACAACGATTAGCATGATTGAATACATCTCAATACACTTGTTGTCTGTAATTTCTTTGTAGTTTGACAGAATTGAGTTTTGCTCAATAGGTGAACAATGTAAGATTTTCGAGAACATTTAAATATATAATATTATTTATTGACATTTATTTATATTTGTGTATTGTAGTTTCAATATGTTTATTTATTTATTTTAAACAGCAAAATATATTATAATTGCATTATTACATAATAAATTGTTGTATACTATAGGTTGGATCGTCTTATGAAAAGAACGTACATTTATAAGAGTTCGATATTCCACATGACATATTAAATTGGAATATTGATGTTTGTTTTTTTTTTTTTTTTTGAAAGCCGTGCCTGTGCATAAGAATGGAGGGTTCAAGTTATTCCAATATGTGTAGTTAAAATAATATATTATATAATTCATTCGAATGGCATTTTTCCACTATTCCATATACTTTTAAGCGTTACCCATCCAACAATATTATTTTCTAATTACAACCTTATATTATTAAAATTAATTGAATGTTTATGCCTGGCACTAGGCACACAATCATGCAACAGACTCTAGATGCTAATAATTTCAACATCCACATTACTGAAGTTAAGCTTACGTCAAGAAGAATCTAATCACGTTTTACTTTTTAGATTTAGTCAAAACAAATTGTTGTTCAAAAGTTTTCATATTTTAAAATATGTCTACATTTGAGTTTTTATAAACAACGTATCATATTAATAACCTCAAATAAATGCATTTTATTGTATATTATTATATTGCATTTGAAAATTGTCTGTAAAGCAGGTGAATGAAATGTTGAGACTTTTAACTTTCATCATCTGCTTTTTAATAAAACACATAGTTATAGAACAAATAGCAAAACGTTATTCTTTCCAAAACGAACAGTTATTTTTAATAGGTAAAATAAAATTATTATCATTTTATTATATAAAATTTAAAACTGTTTTGAATTATCATTCATGTCATGTAGAACTTTTTTAAAGATGACTATACTTTTTAAAATTTATTTTGAGATCAAAAATAAAATAATACGACCAAAAATTAAATAATATAATAATAGCTTATAACCATTATTTGTACAATTTTTGCGGGTCCGTCTTTTAAGTATAATATTATAATATTCTAGTTGCATTCTGGTATTTTTTTTTTTAAATAATTTTGTATTATTTTGATAAATTCTAATATATATTTGTACAAAAAGTAATATTTGTACATTCTGATATTTAAAAATAAAATTATATTAATCATGTACTTTTGGGCTTTAATTAAACATAAATTATTGAATTATAGCTAAATTGCTAATTATTAAACTTAATCAAGAAAATGCTTATGTGTATATTTCTGTTTATTCTGACTATATATATTATATACAAATACAGAATTATAATTTAATTTCAACAACATGCCTGTAAGACAAGTACTCTTGGTGACTATTGCAGTTGTTGAAATTTATTTTTTTAATAAAAACTTTGGAAACTTAAACATTATGTGATCTGTGAAGTGAATGGAAATATACAGGGTGTTTCAAGATAATTTGAAAAATACAATACCTTAGTTCTATTCCTTATTATTAATTTTTGAAACCCTGTAAATTTTCTAATTTCAAATTTTGTTCTACTGTTAAAAGAAAATTCAAAATAGCCATTTTGTGACACGAATTTTTAGGAAAACATTGTTCCTATACATTTCAGTATAATAATTTTTCTAAAAACCCGGTATACAAATGGTGTATTGATTTATTTTTAACGGTTAAATAAAATTTTAGATTTTTAAATTTGATAGTAAAAAAAATAATGTTTTAATACAATTTTGCTGTAGCACAAAATAAATAAACTAAAAATAATGTATACAACAAAAGTTATTGTATTTGTCGAATAATGCTGAAACATTCTGTGTTTATCCGTTTTATAAGATGGACATAAAAGGATAGATTAAATGGTGGACAACCAGTATTATTATATAGTCTTAACTCTTGATTGGTCGATTAGTCGCGTCCGTATCGGTTCATTAAATGTGCATATCTCTGAACTGATCGCTCAATTTAACATTTTAGCCATTCGATTAGATAAACAGCGATAAATAGCAGAGATAAACAAGAACAATAGAATTATATAAATGCATAATTTAGAAACTGTTTTTTTTTTTTGTATGGAAAAAAAACGGCAAAATGTAAAATCAAATTGTATTATTCATAATTTATATCTTACATCATGAATCGCTTAATAGTTATAATTATAATTTATTATTTTTTTTTTTCGGAAATGTTTGCAGTATAATTTGCATATTAAATCATGGTAATAATTCAAATAATATTATAATATAAACAAGGCACATTCCCGTAGAGTTCGTTTTAGTTTTTATGTAAAAACTTTGTGTTAATAAATAATAAATATTTTTTTCTACTATCTCTAAAAAATAATTTTATTTAAACTATTACATTTTAATCGCTATTAATCAAATCGCACGAGAACTTTACGCCTTGATATTTAAATACATCGCTTATCAATAACAGAGGGGTGAAAATGGGTATAGCATTGTAAAGATGATAAAATCTTTTTCGCGCATGTGGCCATTTATTCTCAATATATTAATTTATTCGTGAAATTAAATTATAATACGTTTGCATCTTGGTATGGATTTTCGTTATTACAATACCTACTCTCAGTTAACTTACTGTGTTCGTGAAGTTATTAAGCATAAAAATAATAATAAAGAGATTTAATAACCACATATTTGATTTTATCGCAGTGTGCGCGAGGTATACTGAAAAATGATCGGATGAGTTTAAAATTTAATCCGATGATCTTGCGTGGGCGTATCTCTGTAAATGAGTTATGAGATCCGGAGGGTTTTGTTTTTAATGGTTTTGAATAAAATATATATACTGCTATTTACGATCGAATACAACTGGATCAAATCCGCATAATATATTTTGTGTTTAATCTAGTCGTACATAAAAAGGAAAAAAAAACAATGATTTGTTTTTATTTCAAAACCTTTCCTCGATTGACTCGTTTACGGTTTTTTTTTCCGTTTTCTCGGAGAAATAAAACATCCACCACTATACCGTTATCACAATATAATTTCTTATTATCTAATATATATATTATATTGTAAAGGTGTATTTAAATCATTCATCAAATATTTTCAAAAAATACAAATGTATTATATATATATATATATATATATAAATGATTATTTTATTAAGCTGAAATTTCAATAAATATTTTAAATTGATTAATTTTAAAAAAACAAGGTGTGTATTTATTTTTTATTTTTTTGCTGGTTTTTTGCTTAACTGTTTCATAAGCGAAGACAATGTTACAGCGTTTGTGAAATATATCTGAATAACGATCCATAAAATATTAAACATATTACATACGAATAATATTATTTACCTATTTATTTTATAAGTAAAGAAAAATTTAAAATAATTATTTACATTTTGTCATTAGTATACATTATTATTACGATAGTGTACATTATATATATATAATAACAGTGTTGATATTTCGGTTAAATTAAATAATCTAAGCGGTAAGATGGGTACTATTGTTCTAAAGTATATAATATAAATTGAAAAAGTGTAACTTTTAAAAAATAAAAACCCTGATAGAAATTGATAGTGTTTAACTATATCCTAACAATTGATATAATAATACAAGTATTATTTAATGAACAGTTAATTAAATTATATCAGAATTCAAATCATTACAACTGAGGATATTAAATAAAAATCATGTTTTGTAATTCATTATATATATGTAGTTTGACTTGGATAAAAGAGTCATTAATTCGTTTTTGACTCGGAAAATGTGAATTGGATATAACATCGTTTGTTAGACTTATAAAATAAAAGTTCATTTTGTGTGTCACGCGATGAACAAAATCCTTCGAGCGATTTTCTTTAATAAGACATTACTTATTTTTATTAAATATCAAATCAAATTTTACAATTTAGTGACAAACAAAAATCACGACCCTTTCAAAATCCATTTTTCTGATCAAATATAACGTAATATATCATATTATATTATGTGGTACATGTGTATTTAAACGAGTATATATATATATATATATATATATTTAATATTGTAACGCACGTGTGTTTGTAACCCTCGCGTTTTCATGATTTAATAACCGTAAAATATTATATAAAATATCCATTATTATGAATGCTGTATTGTTACAGTTTTCGTCGTATATGTCATGTATAAGTTGCTTCCAAAAACCCACTCCTGGATTTCAAAAAACCAATTATAGGTCATCAGATGTAGTGCAAATGATTTGAATGAATTCGTTCCGCCAACCTTAAACGATAATAAATAAAAGATTTAAATAGCTACGACAATCCAGCCTAAATTTATGACTTAATTTATTTGAACTGCTTAGTGATTGTAATCTAAAATAATAAAGAAAACATAAAAATAATAAATAGTACATGGAAATAGAGTACTGAATATTTGAAATTCTAAGTCCGGTATGTAAACACTTCACATTTTTTTTTATGGAAATGCGAAACAGAAAGGATTTATTGTAATGATTTTAAATTTAATACAAACTAAAAATAGTGATTACAGATTAGTACAGATTATTTATAATTTGGAATACTTTAGTAAATTATTGGTCTATAATAATCATAGTCTTATTATCAGTGTAATATTATTGTGCAATGGAAATGAAATACAATTATTATATTATTATTATTGCCCATCAGTTTACATTTCATTTCATCGTGTGCCCAAACTAGCACCGATCTTTTAGATAAAAATAATTATAGTTTGTGCGCGATCAAGTTGCCGTCATACAAATGTCTAGAATTTATTTACAGATGTAGCCGAAAAAAAAAGGCTATGAGAAATAATTAATAATAAATAATAATCAATGAAGTCATCTCCCGTGGGAGTTGATCGAGAAAGACATTTTTTGAACATTTTTGTCTATACGTCATACATATATAATGCCTCTCTCTCTCTCAAAAAATTACAAAAATTCATGCTGATTTCTGAACTCTTTTTAAAAATAAAAAAATTATATAGTTTACATTTTTTATTGCTTGGTTGTCGAAAATGGCTCTCAAACAACCTAAAGATGAACGGGATAAGTAATTAGGATTAGCTTGTACAAGAGACCTGACGCTGCTATTAACGTACAAAATCTTAGTGACAACCCTTGGGAATTAAATAGTGGACCTCTTGTGTTAAAATTAAAAAATACGTTAAGAAATATAATAATTGCTGTATGATATATTTATTATTAAACTGAAAGTTTTTTTGATAACAAAAATCATTTTTATAACAACTTGCAGTCGTTTATATCAAATGAAAAAAGGTGACACGTAAACCTCGATAATAAACAACAAAATTACAATAAATCTCTAGTTAATACTTTTATCGTTAAATAAAAAAAAAAAAATTCGATTTTAAAATTACGACAAGTATTGTCGATACATATCGATCAATTGATTTTTGATCACTAATATAATACTATAAATAATACTTTTTAAATTTTCACATTTTTTTTTTTTTAGAATTTTGAAATTTAAAATATTTATTATAATTGGGGCACAGTTCATATATATCTTTTTTAATCAAATTATTATTAAGGTGAAGTTTACCTAAAACCAGGTGATTTGAGCGGAGTTTACGTATACCTAAAATCATTTACATTAGTGTCCTGTGGAAAAATAACGTACCTATCTATCATAATACAAATAGAATTTTGGTCGATAGCAATAAAATTATTTAACTTGTAATTGCTACTGTTTGCTACAAGTTAGAATGCAATACGTTTTTTAGGTCTTGATGGAATAGATAGAACTGACTAAACTTATAAGCAATTTATTAAAGCAAATCTACAAAACAAATCAAACAAATCTATTAAAGTTTTTCATTATATTTTACATGCAATATTGTTAACTTAAAGAGATAGTAAGTGTATATATAAAGTTGAAATTATTATTATTAATTATTATTATTATATTTTATTTAACTTTTGAAGTACTTTTTGTTAATATTTGATTAATATTTCAAATTGTTAATTTATATTTTGGAATTGAAAATAATGAAAACCAATATAATTGTTTAAAATAAAAGGGATATTATTATTATTATGGTACCTTATTTAGATTTTGGTTTACTTTATATAATATTTGATTTTTTTTCAAAGAAATTAAAATGAGGTCTATAAAAATGTTTATATTATTACTTTATCTTCATTTCAATATAGGTTCAGCTAGTGTGAGGTTTAGGAGAAAAAAATTATTATATTTTATATATATCTATCACCCCAACTGGTCTAAATATTACTTAATAAATGTGACTTGATATATAGTTTACTGCGTTTTTAGATAGTGGAATATAAAAGTTTTTGAAAAAGTTTTGATTGGAAAAATGTGCTCAGATATATTGAACTTTCTAAAATAGGGTATAGTTTTTTTTTTTCATGAAAGAATTTAATTACTTTTTACCATATAAAAGCTTGCCTAATCATAATACTTTGAAAAAGTTAAAAATTACTGAAAAATATGTCTTTTCCGCGCTTAAATTAAAAAAAAGAAAATTTTCCAATATAATTTATATTAGGTATATAATATGGTTTTGCATGTATTGTAACCACGTTCCAATATATAAGTTAAAAGGTCAACGGAAATACCTTGCGCATTATCGCATCGTCGTTATATTATTGTCTGGTGAAAAAACCAAAGCACATACAAGACTGCAAGAGGAAAGGGGAAGAGGTATTTCCGAAATCTCGTCACACACATACACACACATACACACACACACACACACACACACACACACACACACACACACACACACACACACACACACACACACACACACACAAACATAACACAAATATTCGAAACACGGACATATGTGCTCTGTTGTGTAGCGTGTTCGTGTAGTGTGTGTGTGTGTGTGCGTGCCTTCGGTATACAGTTATTGTTGTTGTGTTGCTGTACTACGAAGCAGCAGCTGTCCGGTACAGTCGGGGTAGTGCAGTGAGTGGATGGTGAAAAATAGCACTTACAAATAACATAATATATCGCGCGTAGAAGACATCGGAAAACTATTTCGCAGAGTAGAGGATATACGCGTAGCGGTGTGTTGTGTCTACGGCGGTGACCGCAGCACACACGCGTACGCGACTCACTCGTTGTATTATTATTACACACACACACACACACACACACACATATATGTACATACATGCGAGTGTAAGAAACAATATATCGTATATACGGATAGGACCGCAGTGGAAGGTCGATGCCGTTGCTGGGGCGAGTGTAGGAAACGGTTTTCTGGCCGAGTGTGCGGGTCGGCAAGGGTGAGCGGGCAAGCCTGTGCCCGGAAGAAGAAATACCGCCACCGAAAAGCCATCGTTTTCCGAGGAAACGAGTCGAACTAGGGAGGCGTGTAAGGGTGCGCGACGAGGAAGAGGCAGAGCAGTCGACAGACGAGGTGGGCTATGCTGCTGCTGCGACTAGAACATATTTGTCCCTTCACCCGCGCGAAATGGATGAACGGTGGTGGTGGCAAACCCTTTTGTCATTCAGGTCACTATACGCACACACACACACACACACATACGACGTCAGTGGCGACAAACAGCTGCAGCGGCTAGTGCTAGCGTTACTCATGTACCATTGTGCGATGGTGTGGCCCGCTAGAGACTTCAGGCCATTGTTTTGTGGTCCTCTACAAGTCCAAGTCTTAGTCTCACGTGTACATTTTTATACATATATATATGAAATTATTATTGTTATTATTACTATTATTGCGTGTAAGAACGTACTCTTGCATCCTTTTTCCTCCCTCTCACTCTTTATTTCTGTCTCTCTGTCTCCCTCTCTCTCTCTCTCTCTCTCTCTCTCTCTCTCTCTCTCTCTTTGTCTCTCTCTCTTTGTCCTTCTCGGTAAAACGATCTGTAAACTTTCGTATGAATTAGCCTTCACATAATATATATTACATACACGCGCCACGCGACTAAACACATACTATTGTGTGTACACAGCAGACAAGTCTACAGCTACTGCGACGGTTTTACACTCGTATATACATGTACGTATAATAAGTGTATGTGCGGGTGTACGGGTGGGTGCATTGTATAATGCGTGCGTACATAGAACGCGCGCATGAGGCGAACACAATAACAGCGGCGGTTTGGCTCGCGCGCCCGAATGCCTCCGCGGTGCGTTTGTTTTCTGCCGATTGTTTTAAGTCCTCGCGGATTGCGACTCGCGCCAGACCTTTGGCCGCATTCCACGCGCGTCTACGCGAACGGCGGTCGCGTGACTTATGGCCCAACCGAAAACTCGAAACTACCGCTATTATTACAATATCCGCATGGTCATATTGTACACACGCGCACCAATTGTGCCGGGAATTGCGAGCAAAAACAAAAGTCGTACACCGATCACGCCATCGGCTTTGAAAGTTAGATACGCGTAAGTGCATTATAATCATTATACGCTTTAAGTGATAAGTTGAAGCGTTATAATATATGTAGGTACGTATAATAGTATGTTTAGCGTCGGAGGACAGATTTTATAATCTTTTGTATTCAGCCTTGTAGTATAATCACATAGATCGAGTTGGCCAATGCACGCGTGCGATAACTTACTGTTGATTTGGTTAGTATTGTGTCAACGTCAAATGCTAAACTCCCTTTGTGTTGGAATAAATATAACGAACTGATTACGTAAAATCACGTATAAATATAGTTATTCTGGGTAATTTTAGTGCAGTCATACTATCGGTGTAATATGTACATTGTATACAGATATTTTCGGAAAACAGAATTCAAAATCTATGTGTTACTATAATTATGGACGAATAATTATAAGAATTATTCATAATAACAAAAATGTTTTTGATCCTTCCAAATAAACATATTGGCCCAGAAACTCGAAAATTAAATTGTAAAAATAATGACCATACTGTATTTCGTATAATATTAGTGGAGTCTTATATATTTTATTCTCCTTTTATCGCGCAGTCTTCATGTCACTCCGGTTGAGAATTATTGCAATTATTTATGGAGCGTATACGTACAAATGATGGACATCTATCCATCTGACGGATGATGGTATTTGTAACAAAACGTCAGATTTCATAAATATAATCTGGCAAAAACATTTTTACTTGTGTCACACTTTTTACAAAAACGTTCTCTGATTTCCAGCGAAGGCCCTGCAGCATAATATTATTGTTCACTGTCAGTCGCACGCGTATTGTGTACAGCCCTCGTGTAGTGCGCCAATACGTTGATGATGGTTGATCCACGACACGTGAATAATACATAAGTAATGCGATGTGCACGCACGCGTGTTTATATGCACGTGCGTTTATCGACGGATACGATGACGGATGGACCGTGTCCGAACAACACGTGCGGCGCGAGCGAGATGCTAACGACCGCCGCCGTGGCCGCCGCTGAAGCCACGAACCGTTACCCCCGTTCCTACGGTTGCCAGCTAGCCACCAATACGGAACCGTTTTGGGCGGTCGACGAACGTTCGAGTTAGAGAAAATTTTTTTTTTTCATTAAAATCAACATATCATACTCACTCATATCGCTATGTAATACGATGCACGACGCACGTAAACGTACACGCAAGCAGTGATGCCGATCACCTCCGTGCGCACAGTATGGTTAATATTAAATGATAATATAATGCACTGTCGTATACAGTTTACGGGAGACTGCACGCCGCGTGTTTTCAACTCTATTTACCGTTCTGCCAACGGTCACGGTCGTCGTCAAATATATTTAGGCATTCGTCACATTAACAATAAATACAGTGGCGGATTTTCAACATTTTCTTGAGGGGGAGGGGGAAGGTCTTGAAAAATGATATGTAATTCTAACGAATAATTTATATTAAAAAAACTGCTTACTATATAATAATATCCAGCCATCGTCCGTCGATCATTGTCATTATGAAAAAATTGAAATAAAATCAAATATATCAATGTACCATCAAAAATACAGCGATATCAACAGTGGTGTACAATAACAAGTCGTGTGGGATTCAGAATTTGTTTCGAATATATACTTTCTTTCATACTTTCAAATGGGAGAATACGATTACGGTCGTTTGTTTTACGTTTTTCGGAAATGTTTTGATTTTTAAGTTGTTTTCTTCGTATAATTAGATGATCCTTCTCATAAAGTATTGTACCATATTAAAACAAATTAAATAAAAATGTAAATGTATTATATATACGTACATATATCCATGAGCATATTTCTCCAACCTCATCCCTTGTTTCGAGTTGAGCCTTTACAAACATCGGGTACGGCATACATCACGTATATATTTTTGTTCCACAGGTTCATATATCTCCCCTCCCTTTACGTTTTTCAAAAACCCGGAGAGCTATAGTTTGTATTACGCTAGTACTGGTTTGTACTGTATACGTTTCATATAGCTCTAGGCGGACGGGTGCTCCCTTACACGTCCACAACAAAAAGCTCATGCTTTTTTAGTGTACTTAGGGTAAAAACCATGATATATACGGTGCAAACCGGTGCTAATAAACGTAGTACTAATCCTGATTTTATTAAAAAATACTCAAAGGAGGGGGGGGGCAGCGGCCGCCAGAGATGCAGCACATTCGTTTCACCGCGGACGAAAACAATCGATCGTACACATGCACGCGCTGTATCTGTTCACACAATATTATAATGATATTATGATGTATATATTATACACACACATAGCCGTTATAAATAAATAAACGCGTTCTCGCAGGCGGATATAACCGGTAGATATATTCACATAAGTATATTGTGCATACTGCGCGAAAAATAGTATTACACCGTTAACGTAAATTATTTGCACGCACCGCCGACGCTACCACCACGCGTCGTATATTATTATCATTATCATTATTATTATTAAAACTATAATAAAATATTATTTTTATTATTATTGTAACCATATTGCCAGTGAAATGCAATTCCAATATTATATATATATATATGTCACAAAAGCTGCATTGTACCGCGTGATTTAGTGTACATACACGCGTAGAGACACGTCGGGATAAACTCGAGCATATGAGTGGGAATAAATAAAACGAAAAAAAAATTATTTTAAAAAATCAATGTGTGTATTAAAATATTACATAATTTTTGTTTAAAATGAACGCGTAACCGATCCTTTTGAAAACGGATAGCTTTTTTTAACAAAACGTGATATGTAATAATATAGTTGAACGATACCGCATCGCGAAAATACATTTATTTTAATTACAGTGCTAGTATTAAGTGCTATATTATTTTACATATTATAAATACACGTCATAAGTTCGGTCTAAGGAATACACGTAAAGCCGCATTTTGAGATTTTTAATTGAGTGAGGCTAAAGTTTTTTAACACAAATCGAATAATACCAGAGGGGTCTTCATAAAAAAAGCACAAGTGCACAACAAAACTTTTGAATTAACTACAAAAATGATTTTAAATACAATTTTATACAATTTGCGTTTATTCATTTAAATTTATACATTTAATGTGAATATGTGATATTTGTATAGTAAAATTATAATCCTGATCAATTTTAAAACGAAATTTATTTTATAAAATTTCAAACTTTAATCTCAAATTATAATTTTAAGTACTTAATATCATTTTTAGTTTTTATTCTAATCATAATTTCAATTGGGGGGAGGGGACAAATTTGGATATTAAGAAGGCTAAGCCCTCCCTCTAGCCCCCAAATTTCGCTTATAGTATAGTATTGGATGCATATTATTATACATATGATTATGAATATGAATCTATATGATTATTTACACACAGGTATTGCCGAGAGTGAATATTTTTCCATGCGAATTGCTTATACTGTTTTTAATGGTCGAGAAAGTATTATATTATTTATACCTATTGTGTATAAAACAATTTTACAGGTCAAACTTATTTCACCCCGAGCCTTAACTGTGATAGTTTGTTATCTATTTGATTATTTGGGACGGTTTTATTTTGTTTCAAAATTTTTAAACCATCAATTATTATTTTGAATAATCGAAATTTGAGGGAATCCGATGTATTAATTGAAGCTAGCAGTCTGCAGATGCACGTCACGTGGTAAAAATAATTTAATCAAACTAATTAATAACCACGACGTTGCGAATAACCGTATAAAACCCTATTGAAACGATTCCTTTTAGAACCTGATAACACCGTACGGTTGATTGAGTAAAAGTACTCACGGTTGCAAAATCCGTTATCTTTGTGGTATAAAGGTCCGCATATACTATGGCGGTATAGCGGTAATGATGAGGTAACAAAACTCACGTATTCCCGAAGTATAATACGTGTATATTTATTAAACACACCGTGTATGCATGAGTGCAATTTTTTATTAATACTGTTGTATTATAATGTCGTATAAAATACGCGACCATAAATATTTCATAGTTTTCCATAGAAAAGGGGATTATTTTCTTACTCATTCAAAACGGGAGATCAAAATTATATAATCATTTTTAGTCGATACGACGAGACGTGATATTGAGGAGAAAAGACTAAAAAAAAAAAAAACTTGAACAGCTAGTTTGTATTGTTATATAATTATAATATTATTAGTTAACTCTTTTGTGGAACACCCTGTACAGTATTACAGCTGTAAAAACGTTGGTATATAAATAAGTAAACCCAGCTGAGCTGGGCTGTTGTGTAAAATTGTTCGGTGAATGCGTATATAATATATACCGTTTGTGCTTCGCTGGAGACCAGCGGCAGATGGAGGGAGGTTTATTTTGTTTACGATAAATTAATTTTCAAGTTAATCGTTGATGTTTTAATCACGCTAAGACGGTCATAAGTACCTACATATATGTATACAGTTTTGATATTGCATATGTATATATATTATTTAGTATTTACTAACCACGTGGCGCGTTACGGTTATTACGAGTGCTACTAGGGCTGGAGAAATTAATTCGTCCGAAAAAAAAGAAAAGGAATAAAAATGAAAATACCGCTAACCTGGCCCACCACGGACAGCGTAATTTTTAAATTTCATAACGCTCAGGTTAATAACCCGCGACCGGTGGGCGCACAACCGGTGCAAATAATACAAGGTGTTCCGGAAAAAAATGGGAAAATTTGAAACAGATCTCACAGAAAAAAAAAGAAAAATGTACGTATATACATGATTGTCAAAATGAAAACAGAATCTACGTTATATGCCATTAATAAGTGTCCAAAGGTTAAAAATATCATGTCGTGAAATTTATGTTCGTAAGATGTGATTACCATCTGTACGTATACATTTCTGAAATGAAAATAATGAGTCTCCTCAATTAACGAGTTGTAAACAAAACAAGAAAAAATAATAAATGGACAACATATCACGAACATTTAATTAGAACATTATATACTTTTTAACCTTGGACCGCTCTAAATGACATAAAATACAGATTTTGTTTTCAATAATAATACTGTCATCATCTAATTTTTTCATATTAATAATTGTTCACTTCTGTGAGATGAGAGTTACTTGAAATTTCCCCATTTTCTTGGAGGTTGCTGTACAATATAATAATAATAATAGTAGTACGTTATTGTTATGAAAGGCAATTTGTTCGCAATGCCACGTGCAAGCGTGTATATAAAGATAATTGATCCCGCCGAGCACAACGTGATCATTAAGAATGACACTTTTTGCATAAATCAGTCGAATAATACAACAATAATATACGGGCGTTGATGGTGGTAGCAGTACCTATTTATATATACCTTGTGTTCGTTATAATATAATATGGAAACACGTTCGTATTATAATCGTATTTTCATATTTCCCATAATATATCAATTATAATAATGTAACATTTTTATGTCTCATACCTCATACATTTACATATCTCATTATATTTACGGATAAGCCGCTTATATGTAATTTATGTATATAATAAATATTCGGTATTATATTTGTATTGCAATAAATGATACATTTTAAAAACATCTTTTTTTTTGTTCCTTAATAAATTTCATTCATATATTATTAATTTATTCATTAAGAATGTTGAATAAATATTTCAACCAGTGACTTCCATGTTGTATTTTTCAATAATGTTACAGTAAATAGAAACATAATCGATACACACTTTCAAATTGCATTGTGTACGTCACTTCAATTTTGTACTACACATAAGGAATTCTAATACCCAACAGTCAACACAGTTCTGTACTCCGTGACATATGGTTTACAAAAATTCGGACAAGAACAGGCATGTATCATAAGGTAAGGTTCCATTTTTTCACGATTTTTCTCTTTCTTTTCCAAAATATATTACCTAATATTATATACGCCAAGTATGCGATAAATAATCAACCGCTGCAGTCAATCGCAATAATCGCACCACAATAAGCAGTAGCGCAGCAGACGTCAAGTTAAAAAAACAGGCCTCATGTATAGCCTTAAACAAAGAAAGTTTTGAGAATCGATTCTTAGAAAATTACGTATAAGTTTGCAAGATTTTTTTACATCAGTATTAAAAAAAAAAAAAAAAAATGAATGAAATTTTAAAAATGCAAATGATTTTGGAAAACACGATTCGACGTGAAATCCATAGCTACCCTTTCCTCCCGGATATCAAATATAGCGTTTGTAATATAAATGCCGGTGTTTACTGTCTGTGTTTTGTTATATTTGAAAAACGGTTTAAGTCATTAGGATTTTGAAAATAATAAAGTAGAAATATAAATTATAATAAATTCAGTGGCCAGCAGAAACAATTAAATAATTGTAATCGTTTAACAGCCGAATACCAATAATTATAATGTTTTCCAAAGGTATTTTATTTCATGAGAAAGTATTATACAGCAATCAATCATTTTGTAAAAGAAATCGGTATTTTGATCAAACTCCATCACTATAGTATCTAATTACCTATGCAAAATAAACAACTAGACTGTATTGCGTCATATTTTTTTTCTAATGTCTAACCGTTATTATATTTTGATTCAATATTCTGCAGTTATACGCACCAGGGGAAAAAATGAAAAAAAAGCAATTTAATACATCACTAATTTATAAAATAAATTACGAGTATAATATTTTGGTGTTTATTCAAAATTATAATAAATCATTAGAGTATCTTCGACCTCCGTACAGTTTATAAACACTAACATTACCATAAACATGTAAAATTAATTAAGTAGACAAACGCGTACAGTTCAACGTCTTCAACAGAATAAAATACGCTTTAACGTAACAATACTAGTTACTAAAGCGGAGAATATAACAACATTAATACTATTTTAATATATTAATAATACTGTATACTGTAATGATTTATGATAAAACCGAATGTTTGAAACGATCTGTATGATTATAATCTTATAAGTGTATAATAGATACGTGTGAAACTCCCAAATTGTAATCACAGTTAGAACAATTACAATAACATTATTATATAATTTCACTCTTACAAGTTTGATAATTTAATATAGTATATAATACGTATGCATTAATTTTGTACGCCAACAAATATCATGAATATTATAATAAGTTGTTTGGGGAAAAAAAAATATAATCACAGGTGTACACAATTATACGAAATGATCGTTTCGGGTACGAAAAGTAGAATATTGTTTCATACATTTTTAACTAAAATGCAAAGATGCTAAAGATGTAATATCATTATTTTTAAGTTTTAATCACAGTTTTAACGGGTTTAAAGGGGAAACTTTAGTTATTTATCAAATTTTTTGGGAAAAAAAAAAATAAGATAACGTTATATACATTGTGTTTTAGACAGTGTCATTTCTACGTGAAATATTAAAAGAAAAGTAAATGGGTGGGAATTGTGGGATAGTATAATAAAGATTTATGAAAAATATTGGACAGGATAAAATGCTAGACAATACATATATTTGCTTATTTATATTAATATGATATCTGATGTATTCATGATGATATTATTATGGAATTAGTCCATGGTGTGAGTCGATTTGGAAATCCGTTCTAAGTGCCGTCGCCGCTTTAGTAAGTACATAGATATATTATATAGGACATAGGTACGAACATTATTCACCAAAAACGATCGATTTCGGATTTTTCAAAGTTGGTTTCTAGCCAGCACGTTAACGACCGACCAAACCATCAAAACCATTTTGGGATTTTGGTTTCCAAGATAATGATCCGAGTTCCAAGCACTTACGTGCCTAGATGGATAAATTTGTTATTACCTACACTTATCGGGCGAACAGTATTTTATGTCTAATGACTATTCTGCACGCAGAATCCATTTTATTGTCACCCCTAACTTCCGGTCTCCTCTTGACTATCATTTAATCTACGCGCATTTCTGTCCCTTTCTATCCGTCTCTAAACTATACTATACTGTTTCGATTCAATACATTTATAGAAAAGGCAAAAAAAAAAAAAAAATCTTCAAAAAGATATAAATGTACATGAAGTTTTTTACTTATACTATTCCAAAATCTTTTCCGATTACATTTCGTACCCTAGGGATGCGTAGTCTTTGATTTTGTTATTATTTGTACACATATTATCAAAAATTTTACTTTAAAGGATTTAAATTTGCATTTGATGATACAGCACTGTAAATTCTCTTTAATATAATTGATAAAGTATCGAGACATTGCAATAATTAAAGTCTGAAACAAAAACATCAAACTATTTTCTATTTTCATAAACATGTCAAATCGTATTTGACATGGATATAATATTATATGCACTAATATTGTATTTTTATAGATCCTAAATGAAACGGAGAATGTATTGATTTTTACCATGCTGTGTTTTTTTATTTTTGTGTTTGTATACACTATTTCGATCAGAAAATCTCTCAACAAAATGTCAGAGCTCAGATTATTTTATAGCTAATTGTACGATTATATATATGTATATAGATACGACATGTCCGTCTGAGTACTTTTTGTTAATCACTTACCGAGTGACAGACTATTGATGGAAGAATAAACAAGGAGAAACATTTAATTTTTTTACCTACATTTGAATCCTGCAAAATGTGACATTACAGATTATTTCTACCGAATACAAACTTTATAAACAATCCGTTTCCATTTTATACTTTAAGCGTTGGTTTTTAAAAAAAAAATATACTCTGATAAAATATGTATCTATATTCTATTATGTATTTCGTAATACAGATCATACACAAACGTACGAAATGCTTTCGTACGAAATATAAATAAATACATAATTGGTAAATTCCGCAATTGTCAATACCAGTATACATTAAATCAACGTTTGTTCATACCATGTTCTCAAAATATTTTGCAGCCCATGAATTCATTTTTATTGTTAGTTACTACTTGGCTATAAATAAAACGTTATTTTAGTTTTTAAATTTGTTTATTACTAATTGTTAATCTTTGGACAAGTTCCGTAGTAATTTAAACATTAATAACTTTATAATACCTACTACTATTACTATTATTGCCTACAAACACCACTTATAGTTTATATTTTTACTTCATTTATTACTTAAATAATTAAATAAATTTTGATTTTTAAATTTTTATAAACTTTGTTCAGTATTTGATTATAGTATAATATGACTTACTTTAAAATATACATTTATAAGCACGTGATAAGGTTGTTAAATATTATTATTTATTTATTACTATTATATCAGTTAAAGTAATATGACACTATGTCACTACAAAGGTTAAAAACCATTGCACTCTCTTAATAATATTTATTATTTAAAAATTAAAATAATTTGTTTTCTGAGTGTTTCATTTACTACAGTTATGAATGAATAAATACAATATTGAATTCAAATAATTTTAACTATAACGAACCAACAAATAATATTCTCCAGTGAAATATGTAAATCCTAAAAATATGTTTTATTATTAATAAATATAAAATAAAAGATATCTTTGATCGAATTCAACAAATAAAAATTATTTTTCTCCAAACCAACATTAAAGTCTATCATTTTGTTTTTAAAAATGAATACTTTAAGTATAGTTACTTATGTTTTTTATTACAAAGTGGACTGCGTACATACTATTTTTAAGTATTGTAAAACGAGAAAAATAATACTTTATATTTGTGTGTAGTGTAATACGGAAACTTACGCAAATATGAAATTGAAACGTTCAAATGTACTAACATTTAGATTCGTCTGCGTCGAATTAGTTGTGTATATTTTTTCCAATATTTTCGTACGCCGTAAAATCAGATTATATTCGAACGACTATATTATATATTGTGTTGTGTTATGAGATATGTCCTAAAAATTGGGTCGCTACTTCCGACTCCGCTTAATTTTGATGTGGCAAAGTTTTAATTAAAACTTTTGGTTTGTGAAGATAGTTTTCCCTGTTACCTTGAACAAATCATACCTAATAACAACGGGTCGTCGTTTACTGGCGGACAACAACAAAAGTATAATTGAAATAATTTGATGTGTAAACACATAAAGTGATAATAGGCGTACGTTACGAACACGCTATTTTAAACATCTTTGTATACGTATATTTTAAAATATTTGTTGTTTCGATTTGATGTTTCAGTGATGAAATTACATAGTTTTAGTGTTTTACGGGACGATGACATTTTTCCTTCGTATTTTATACCGCACGATACCTACTCATTGAAATAACACAGTATCCGGTTTATAAAAATAATATTCTTCTCGAGTATATTAACATTTTACTAGCGCAAATAATAGCATCGTCGTGTACTGGACATCAAAGTCCGGAATGACCAAATCTGCTATATTCCTAACACAGCAGAGAGTATTCTGTTTACTCCATTAATTATGTCTTGCTTATCATATCGTACATAAATACACGCGTCTATTATAATATGTTTTGAAAACTTGACGAGTGAAACTATTTTTTATAAGATAATCGTTGGAACTCACGTGAACTATTAATTAATTTCGCCACGTTCTCAACTTTTGAACTATCAAAGAAAAAAAGTTTCCGAATCGATATATCTAAATTTATATTCAAATATACTGTACAAAAAAAAAAAAAACTTTCATTTTTGTACTGCAAGTACTTCTAACAACTATCAACTATGATGTTTTACTCCTGTAAGGAACACGATTTATCAGGATTGATCAAAATTCTCTATTTAAATGACCATTAATCAATAAAATTTTAATATGATTAGAAAAAAAATTGAAGTTTCCACAGGGTTAATTCCAGAGGCAATAATTGTAGCGTCATTTGTATCAGTGGCCGTAATATAGTATTCGAGGTTTTAGCAATGTCAGCCGTATAAACCATGTAAAGGAGAAAGGTTACCTCAGTGTACTTCTGCTTTAATTTGGTAATAGGAATAAATAGGACCACACTCAATTACCAAATAGGATTATGTAAAATGTAATATACAGTTTTCTAAATATGAGCGAATTACCAGATACTAGTGCCGATAAGAAAAATTTTAACTCAAAGAGTGCTAGCAATTATTATAATAAAAATAAATAATAATAAAAAGTGCCAGCTACAAATTCAAAGGCTTGCTGTTAACAACTTTTAAAGTTGTTTTTTATTTATACTCCAACTTTTTGGCTGAATGTTTTTGATTGGAATAATGAGATAGGTATGTGTTTCTCGAGCTCTCGGCAGTTATTGTATTCGTTATCGAACTATTTCAGTTTAAACCATGTACACATACTTGTAATTCTTATATATTTACGCCAAGAATACTGTATATTATTACATAGCCAACGATAATTATTTATAAACAAACATAAAGTGTGAATATTATCATATATACCTACATCCCGAGGTGGTAACTAGTGTTCCGAAAATAATGGTAAACAATTATAGTAAATAATTATGTAACAATAACTGGCGCACGCCTTGCCAGTCCGTGTATTGATGAATTCTTTACCGCGGTTTTAATAATAAATCCGAATGAACTGCTCGTAAGGGTTGAAACGTAGCCAAAGATTCTTTTGTGTTCCTTCTACGAACCCCGCTACTACCCAAAATGGGAAAACGGGAAAATCTGATTAATAATTATCCTCATTAAAACACCTTGACGTGCACTGTTCGAAAACAAATGCTTTTTGATTGATGATAGTAGCCGTATATTTCACGAACAATGCCAAGTTCAAAATATTACATAATTTAGAAGACAAACGTATTATTCGTGTTACCGCACAAGATTAATGAAAATATATCTGAAATAATGGTTTATTGATTTTTATTTTTATAATATTATCATAGCTTGTATTATAATAATATTATTATTATACCTGATTGAAGTAGGTATACTATACTGCGTCATGACATTAATTAGTTCAAGTCTTAGGCAGGTAGTAGGAATTATTTTTAATAACGATTTCTGCGTAAAATGTGAACCTGTTAAAACTTCGCGTGCAATATTTATATAATATAATTTCTCTTTTCGGATATAGTCAATAGTCATGGCAGTGTAGTGAGTTTGCTTTCGTATCGACCCACCGCAGGTTTCATCTTCAGAGTGTATAATATTATATATGTTCACTGCCTAAGGTGTGCTTAACAATTTTGAATGGGGTAATTTTTTTATCATTTATACTATATTTGGTTAGTTTTCATTATAAGATAAGTCAAATACATCATCTAGAACTGAGACTCTGTTTTTGTAATCAAAACAATATTTAAAAATAGTTCGAAAATTATCCTCATTAATATATGGTTCAGATTCAACTAAAAAATAATGTGAAAGTATACTAATGCTTTCCGAAACATAATCTAGATACCACTCAAAACCTCAATAATACTTAAAAATAATTTTAAAAAGTTATCATTTCTTAATGATACTACATATAAGTGTACGATACTCATGTTTAGAGTGCTTTACAAATATCTATAAGTTATTATTATTTATTTTTACAAGTTGATTTTTTATAGTGTGAATTTAACGTAATACTTATAAAGCACTTTCCTACTTCTGAAAAGTAGTTGTCACAAGGTTGACTAAAACTTGAGCTCCTTTATCTCTAGATTTAGTAAAAGCCAAAAACTACACAATATTTGCAAAAAGCAGCTTTCAATTTTTTAGAATAACGTCACCTATTAAATTTCTCTAACCAACCATGTTGAAATTTTCTTTTTCTCTTGGTGTTATCTTTAAACAGTGGAAACAGGAAATTCACTAGAGGTAACCACAAATTAGTTAATACCACATATCGTGGTGACGAGGTGGCCGGTAAATAATGGTTAAACTGTTTTCATGGCATCATCCATGATAAAATTAATATCATGAATAATGTAGAAATTGAATTGATGGAAACAAATTATTATTTTTAGATAGTTACCTGATATCAGATATGGTATAAAAATTAAAAATATGGTGACCTACATACATTTATAATTTTATAGTCCATAGGAGTTTTTAACCCCCAACCCCCTCCCCACTGAATATTGCAATGCGGTTGATATGAGCATGTGGCACTTAAGTTCGGGTGTATATATATATTATAGTATAATAAATTACTGGGTTGTTTATATTTTAAAAAAATGGGTTTCAATAAATAGGGAGCGTTTGAATATAAACTGTGCAATTTAACTTACAAAAAAATTAGAGTTAAAAAAGTTAAAATAGGTAATCATTAATACTATTTTTCAAAATTTATTCAGGGGTGTCAGCAGAGCAGTTCATTTGAATTTTTGATTTTTGAAAGAAAAGATTTTGAATATCAACTATGATTATAATAATTTGAACTATATTTATATGTTTAAAATTAGCCATAGTAAAATAATCTAGTCAATCCAAAAAGTGTTTGAAATAAAAAATCTCCATAGTCATTATACTACCAAGGTATTACATAAGTATATTTGAACCATAATGTCAGTTTGGTGTTCGTGTTTATTGGTTATCATTTTCTATTCAAACGATTTCACGAACTTGTACTAATTTGTACTTGTTTGTAACTTTATATTATCTAAATGCCATCGCCGTTACCGTTCCGTCAACAATACCGTATGTAATATTTTTAATTTTCAATAAATTAACATCGAGCGACACCGCGATGGTATATTATCTATATTGTTATCAAAAATAAACGTACAGGTTAAAAATAAATTAACAATTGTTTGCACAATATCTGCAAAACACATTATTATATGAACCAATGGGCCCGTGTTGATAACTGAAACGAAAACGAAACGATCGCATTGCAGTGATTTTAATGACGTATATTATGTATAAGAGCGCAAAACTCGATCGAAAACACCGGGGTATACCACGTAATGGGAAATGTGTATATTTTACGTTTGCACGAGTATAACAGGTAATCCGAATGATTGATTACCGGTTGAAAAAATGTGATGAAAAGTGCCCGCCCCATCAGTTACGGTTATTTGACTTTCAAGGACATTATAGAATTTTCAATTTAAAACGCATATATTTTCATTAGATATATATGCGTATACATGTACGCACATATATTGTATACATTCAAAACAAATGAAATGAAGATTGTGTCCAATGCTTTTTTTTTTTTTAGCATTTATTTATTTATCCGTATGCACGAATGTTCGTTTCTTTATGGTAAAAACAAACAAATGTAATTCGATTTGATGTATTCACCGCAACGACAATCTTTTTACGATTCCGAAACGTAACAATGCATGATATTAGCTGAATGAAATGTAAATTCCTCTTGATCCCGGTCCCAAGTCGCTATTGTATACGTGTATAGTAATCTTTTTTTATTTATTTTTATTGCCCTGCCGTGGCGTATTTCAATATATGTTTGTTCTTTTTTCCCCCTCCGTTCTTCTCTCTCCTTTTAGGCATTTGATTGATGGAGTCACGCTGGAATTGTCGAACGTCTTCGGGTGTATAGTATGTATATGGAGTTAAAAAGTCCACCTTAAATCTTAATCTACCCCCAATATTTTTCCGCATAATCTGTTCGCTTGTGTGTCGCACAATATGTATAGGCATATGCAATTTAATTAATTTTTTATTATTCTATAAATCTCAATCAGCTAGTTTTTGATATAGGACAAATGGACATTATATCAGTAATTTTTAAACGAGGTTGCCATGATCTTTTTGATCTTTATTACAACGACTTAAAAAAAAGACCTTAAAAAGTTCTTGATGGCTGAGAAATATGTAGTTAAATAGTTGTGAAGTGGCGGAGTCGCGAAGTGTACTGTGTTTTCGAATACCACTGATATTAATATTTAGATATATTATATAACAAAGTTCTCCGCAGCATAAAGCTGGATTCATTCAGCCCTGGACAACTCAACGAAAACAAAGCACCAGCAATAAAGCAGTAAAATAGAAAGAAATTCAATATTTCTATATATATAATATTATGTCCTATATATCTATTTACACACACACATATATATATATATATATATATTATATACTCTTCAAACGGCGAACGCAAACCCGAGAATGATATAGTAATGGAAAATAAACATTTTCTCATCCACTCCCACCCGCACCTATCCGTACGGATCGACAGTTGAATGTAAACAGCTTCATTATATATCTTATATATCAAGTTATGATAAAAGAAAAAAATGGAGAGAAAGAGAGAGAGAGAGAGAGAGAGAGAAACAGAGAGAGAGAGACGGAAAGAATGAAAGAAAGAAATAAAAAGAAAAGAAAGAAAGAGGAAACCTGCCGGTCTTCATTTTGTTCGGTACTCGGAAGATAACGCAACGTATATATTGTATATTATATTCTCTATCCCGTGCGCGTTTCAGAAATCGGAATACGATCGGACGAGCATTGTATTCAAATATGATAATATATATATATATATATACTATATATACATATAATATATATAAACGGATTCTGCTGTTACGAGGGGGGGATGTTGTGCACCGCGATCGCTGATTAAATACGTCAATGATATATTTTTGAGTGTATATTAAATTTTTTTTTAAATTTTTTATCAGATAAACGCACAACAAACCGAAACGTGTAAATGACGTTTATGCGCGTAATATTGTATTATTTTATTTCGAAATAAAATTATGAAGCAATCTGCGCGAAGTGTTCGATAAGCACGATGGCAATGCGGATCCTATCGCATGATTATAATGCATTATAATATAATATACGTATTGAATAATAATATAATATGAATATTGCCTAATAATACGACAAACATATTTTTATCTTTCCTGTGCCCGGGACGAAAATATATTACGAACCGTAATCAATATCGAACGACGTGCTGTACCTATACGCATAATGCAGTCGTATCTCTGTTTAACAAAATTTACGGTTCTTTGGAAAATTATCATTTGAATAGAAATTTTGTTAGAAAGAAATGCAACAATGTTTTTAAAGAAGGCACAGTTGTTTTAGCCGTAAATAATGTATGCGAAATGCGAATAATAATAATAATATGTTGCAATTAGTAAAATAATATTGTACGATAAAATGAATGATAATGATAAATAAAAACGTAAATAATATTATCAACTTAATAGTAGCTCCGATACCTGTGTTATCATCGGTACATATTGTGATGTACTCGTATGAGACCTCATCGTAGCTCATTTAATAGTTTTTTTTTTTTTTTTTACCCAAGATTATTATCCGAGTGTGTGGATACTCTTTAAATATTTCAAAAGTTCAAAACTGTTCGTAGTATGATAATTCTGTAAATTTGTTGAATCGATTCAATTAATCGACATAATATTAAATCATTAAGAAGGTAACCGTTTACAATGCAAATTGCAGGGTTGCATGAAATTATGGAACATTATTAATATATTGACATATATTATTTCATATTGATATTGATATATTAACATTTTTACAGAATGTTATGGACGCAAACGGACTTGCTTCCAAAAGACCAATACACAATTGGATTCGATGTACATGGATGTAAGTCGAAGATCCGACGTAAAATATGTTTCGAATGCGCGCGTGCAAAAAGGAAACATATAGGTAGTAATATATTATTATTTTGGTATCGTATTACATAATAGGTATAGTAAGCGCGCGAAGAGAAAATAAATGACGACCCACTGTAGGTATTTAATTGAATATTTTTTTCCGCGTCATCCACGACCGACTGTATACAATATTAATAAGTACCTAATCCCTATATAATTATTACAACACGTCATGGTTTTAAAACGGTCGTACCTTGACATCGGATCATTTTTCATTTTGCAGCGAGCACAATATAATATTATATGTCTCGCCCGAAATTCTGTGATCGTACCGCTAAAGTGCATTAAGGTAATACGACATGCGATAACCGTTTCGGTATATAGTACGTATGCGTGTGAGGAACAGTGGTGTGTACAGCATGACATAATATTACGATAATTTTCACTTGAACCCTTTTGTTCCCCGACTGCATGTATAAGTATATACCGAACCCGGTGCAGATATACAATGCTTTTGAGTGGATATTTATTTTAACACACGCGCTAATACAATAATATTCGAAATTTAAAACGAGAAAAACATCCTATATCGCGTTCTCGCATTGTTTTTCATGTTGTACATAACAATCGACTCAGGTTCGTATCCAGAATGGGATCCACAGGGTCTGGAGTACAGAAATATTATTACTGAAATGTATCCATAAATGTTTATGAATCATTCTTATTATGCTGTTGAAATTTAAATTCTTTCTTTTTTCGTGTATGGTGCTGCGATTATATATGTTATTAGTTTAATAAAATATAAGAGTATAATTAAATTAAATGTTTTTCATTTGTGTTTTTGATTTTTTTTTTCGATCCGATAAAAGTGTTTACTGATAAAGAAAAAGAAGATACTCTAGGATGAAAGGTGGTTTTAGGTCACATTTGAATTGACAATGATACAACTTCTTCAAGATTTAAGTCTCCTTTGGCCTTTGGGCATCTGAATAATCATGTACGAGGTGTATTATATATTTATATATTATATGATCTAATAGCGTTTGTGCATTAAAAACCTAATAACGACAATGTAACAAAATATACTCATCATTTGAAAGGTAATTAAAAATAACATTTATCTTAAAATTATGGAAATTGTAATAAAAACTATTTATTACTGTACAAGGTTTTAATTTTGAGCTAATAGACATTTTTTTCAGACCCTCCCTAAAATAAAACTCTGCCCACGTGCTCTGCGAATCTATTGTTATTGTAATACGCTTTGTATAAATTATACTATTATGTTCGACGTGAAAACCGGACGGGAAACGCATTCGTTTTTATATTCAGTGCAAAACCTAAATCAAACACCAAAACTATTATAACACAATATCCGCATGTGCAGTGTGTTCACGAGTCACGGTTATTAATACGATATTATTACGTTCGGTTTGCTGTAATTTATCTGTACATCGAGTACGGTAATTACGACGAGGCGAATAAATTATACCCACCACGGTTGTTCGACGTTACCGCACAATCATTCCACGACCCTATAATGTATGTCGCGTGCGGGTCGTGGGGGGGGAGGTATACATAATTATTGCAGGGAACCGAATCAGGAAACCGCTTTGGACCAAACGTGATTTCGTATCGCGCTCAGACACACGACCACACGATAAAAGGAAATATTACGCCCGGCGCAGTTGTAATAATATATATTACACTATACTATTATGGTATAGTTATTGTATTACAACTGAGTGTGGTGTCTACTGATATAGTGATATACATAGTTTATACCCCGCCAATGTGGTGGAAACGATTGCGGCGGTGTCGCGTCGTTGTCGCGGATTCGACATCATCCGAACTGTAGATAAATATATAATATGCAGGCATAAAATCTGTAATGATAATAATTAATAATATTTTTAGTTTCTGTTATTATTATAATAATCACGTGACATATTGGCAATATGTATAGATAATAAATACACAAAACACGTATGTGTTTTATCATATACTTTCAGGGAAACAATATATTTCTGTTACAAATCCATTGTGATTGTATGTCTGAAGACTGAAAATATCGAACAAAAACTGTCTTAACATTCTAAAAACGATATTGAAATATGCAATCTCATTAAAATCCACTTATTGTCCACAGTTGGTCTCGAAAACTCTACCGGAAAATTCTACCGACGCCTAAAACGAAACTGCAAGTCACGATATCTTCTGTAAAAAAATCAAATCAATTCAAGTCAATCCACTGCATATTTTGCAATATTTATAGCTTGAAAACTTTACCCAGAAAGCACACAGTTCTTGGACTTTAAAATGAAGTGCAGAAGTGTGCTTTCCTGGTCAAGCCCTGAAGTGACAATAAATATCTTTGTTTTAGAAATATATACTCACCGTACTAACCTGTGTAATTGAAAAATATCAATAAAACTATATTCATTATGTAAAAAAAAAAAGATCATTATACCATGATGTTGCCGGCCGTTGCACCCGTAAACTTTTTGAACATAAAATCATCGTTTCAAAGTTTCAAAAACCAAGACACGCCACGACATTCGCTAATAATTCACAAAATATTTAATTTGCAATAACGGAGATAAACAAAAGAAATTATATTATGAAAGATTGTCGTTTTAAAATATGTTAAAATTGCTCGTTTTCACGATTCGCAAAAACAACATTATAATGTAAGAAGAATAACTAATAAGTAATCGTCATAATTTTGCCATCATAATAGTTTTTGAGATTATTATTTTCTATTTTAAACCTGGAACTGAATAGTTTTTTTTTTTTTTAAATAAATTCGAATGTATGAAAACGCTTGATTAAATTACTTTATATATATATATTAAGCCATACGCCAGCGGTCTTATCAAGATAAACACGTGTATATATATATATATATATATATATATTATACGCTTACTGCACGTTACGAGATTTTCATGAAATTATTTTTATATTATATTATATCACGGGATTGAATTTCTCAACTGTATATTATGCAATAAAAAGTCTGTGCCAATAAAATAACGTAGATACCCGTATAGTATCCGGTACGTTGGCGCAACTATAGGGAAAAGGTGGTTTGATATTCTATTTTATGGTTCACTGACCACCAAAAAATAATGGGCTGGTGACATTTTGAATAGGCGGCCACTATATTACATGGTAAACAGTAACCGGTAGGCATGTTATATGTGAACGCAGTTTGATTTTGACGAGCAAAGGAAAATAAATGGTGAAGTAGATACAATAATTACATCAACTTTACAAACACCGTTATGGTGAAATCATAGTTTTTGAAGTATAATTTCGTGGTGGGCGGGGGATATAAATTATTCTTGAACCACAAACTGAATAATACCAAACTGTCTCTGCTACAGGGTGGTGCGAATCATTCTTGTACATCCTTGTGGCGGTGTTATTAAATATGCATCGTGCGTTTGCGAGTTTGCACTGTTCTCACACCCTCAAAAACGTAATGATATGGGTATACTGGTAATGTACCTATTACATTTTTTTTTCCGAAAACACCTGAACCGAACGGGTGACAACTGCGACGCGACGATCAGGAGAGAAAAAAAATAAACACTCGAAAATAATATAATATAGATTTATTAGTTAGTCACGTAACTACCGCCTATTTTAATTGTATAGCATAGGTAAATAAGTTAACGTAGCGAACGTTTCGCGTTCAATATTTTTACGTGCGATGAGAAACCTGGAACCCACGTATTTTCTGTAACTGGAAGGTGGAGAGGAAGACTAAAAAAAAAATATCGTTTTTCGACTCGTATCCATGTACGTATAATAATAGAGTAGTTCGTTTATCGGACAATCGCGCGGAAAGAATGAACAGAAATCGTTCTGAAAACGTCGGACGGACTACATGGACGGTTCCGCAGCGTCATTAATCTACGTCAAAATTTTGATCGAACTGTATTGTTATTTGCACAGCTGAGTGAATTACCGTACGTCTGCGTTTAGACGAATGACAATCAAAGGATACGCGCGTCTGCACGCGCGAAAAACAAGAGGGACGAAAATGTCGATCAGGTGGTCATAACAATGATGTCGTCAATGCGAATTTTTACGTTGAGTAAATGCCTAAGCAGACGTTTGTTTATATTGCACAATATGCAAACAATCACAGTAGAGCGTAATGAAAACATTTGAAACGAAAAAACAAATAAAAATTCGTCATCGAATATGTTTTTATTTTTTGTATGTAGTTTCGTTATACGCCGAAGACAACACAAAGCGCATCAATTGTTTGAAACTAATACGATATTACAATGATTTATATTATAAATATAATTGATATAAATTATGTAATATATGAATTCGAGAGTATATTGCGTTTATTGTTACAACAATATTATTGTACTGAACTGCATTGTATTATTATTGCGTGTATCATTACGAAATAATTCATAAACAATTAAATAAAATATAGTGTAGCATACCACGTTGTGAACAGTATAAATATATTTACATGTGTGTATATTAGTACACTAAAATAATTCATTTGAAAATTTTGACACACGGTTTTGTGTAAAGTATTTTAAACATTTTGATTAAATAAAAATTAAAAGAATTTCGGCAGGATACAAAATATGCTCAACATATAATCGTGTTTATAAAAATACATAAAAATATAGTTATGGATATTACTTAGAAGTTATAGATATCATAATACTTTACCGGCGGATTCTTGAAGTAATCTAATCGATAACAATGAAACAAATTAAATAAAACGTTAATATTATAAAGACGGTTCCAATAAACTTATGTATTGAAGCTTTATCTATATATCCAATTACTACACCCTCGTGTATATTCAAATAAAAATATAACATATAAGCTGGTGCAAGTAGTTTTATAATTGTTACGGATATATATGTAAATACTTGATTTTTAAGTGAGGTAAGATATTGTAACATTTCAAATATCTCCTCCTAACTCGCTTATGAATTAAAATTGTATCTTAAAAACGATCAACAAAACATGGATTAATGATTAATTTACTCTTTTATTTAAGTTATCAACATAATACTTGAACTGCTCTGTTGTAGTGTCTCATTATTTTGGTTTCCTTATAATTTTCCAACCGTAGAGTATCTAAAATCATATACAATGGTTATTAACAAGTGGCATAATTTGTTCATATTGTGCTTAAGTTCTGTTATTGCAATAAAAATTAATTCAACCAGTTTGAGAACATCCTTTGTTGTATTTTATGATTTTTTATATTAAAAACTTTTAAAATATATATAATAATATGACATATTATGTGTAGGTAATTAATAGATTTGAATATCATTGATGGTTCTACATATGTTATAATATTATAAAACATTTTATTATAATATTCATTTCGTTAAAATTTAAGTATCAATTTAAATACATAAATATTAGGCGCCTTAATTATATATTTATTAGTTATATATGTACTATATTAGTTTCAACGGACTAGATTTAGTGATGTCCATATAAAATTTTAATAAGAACAATATGTTATCTACTTGTTGTTCAGGTATGTTATATAGTTTTCAAGTATAGTTTAATTTTTCATAAAAAAAAAGCTTTAAAACGATGCCCACCATGGTTAATACGAGACCGATGATTTATTGTAATAAATAATCATATTTAATAAAACGAATTAATATAAATGTATATGTCAATCACATATTGTGTACACATTGAAACGCATCATTATGATTTATGAATAATATCTATATTTTCTGATAGAAAAAAAATCGTTTGTCCATAACCACTGTTGACCATTTTAAAACAATAGCTTTAAACAAATAAAATCCACTGATATAAGCTTCCGAACTCGATTTATTTAGAATACTAAACAAATTACCATGTCTACATTCGGAATGTTGTGGCTCCTAATGGGACTGCTTGCAGTCTTGTAAGTATACAGCTATTAAAATACTAAATTATTATAAACATTTTGCATTCTATATTTTAGTACAAAAAAAGTTGCATCGAGATAAATAATATTGTTGTGTTCTTGGTAGTCCAAACATTAAATAATTTTTATTGACCATATTTTTACACTCTTAGGGAATGTTATTAAGAGATTTTTCTCTCTTACAAATAAAAAAAGGATTATTAATCTTTATTATAACAATAAAAATTTGTTCATTTTAAATTATCATTTCTAAATTTTATATAAACTGTTGAATTGAAAAATAAATCAGTAATTTATATTATATTTTTATACGGAATGAAACATTTACTTATTTATCTTAACTGGTTTTCTTAGATCCATAGTTTTATAAGCCATAATATTCTTTATTGAATCATATAATATAACAAAACATATTATATTTATTTTATTTCTCAAAGCAAAATAAAAATTTGATTTCATTGTTTTATTAATCGAGAGAGACACAATTTGAAGGTTATGGGTATCGGTATACGACTTACTTTATAAATGTGTTTTATAAAACGACCAACTTTTCTTTTTTATCGTGATGTGTGCTTTATACATCAAATGAATTGTAAACTGTCAGATGTATTCACATGTAATTAATATAAGTTGATGTTTTTTTTTTTTTGCATCGTCTGATCGTTAAAGATTAAGATATATATTAGTTGCAATAATCGATTCAATTAAAATCACCAATTGCATAAAAAATACGTGTTTTATATATACCATGATTGAATTTGATTTAAGCTTGGAAAATGGAGTCGAGCCATCCAAATTACTATCAGCAATTAGTGAAGCTAAAGGAATGAGAAGTGGTACGGCGGCCAGCCATACGCGTTCGATTACAACTACACGTTCGGTGACGGTTGAAAAAAAATCGACGGTGTATAAGAAGCGTTGCTGGACGGATATGAATGCCGACAAATTGTCGACAAGTTTGAACGCTCGGGAGATGTGCCGGGAATACGGTTACAACGTAGAAGGCCTGTATGTGGTGCCAGAGTTTTTGAAACTTCTCAATTCGCTTAACAGGGAACAGTGCAACATGGTTTCCAAAGTGATCTACCCCAGGGACTACAGTTTATCGATCAAGTCCGACGACGAGTTTGACGTCATTGTCATCGGGTGCGGGGCCGCTGGTTCGGTACTCGGAGCTAAGCTGAGTGACGAGAAAAACATCAAAGTGTTGATATTGGAAGCCGGAGGTGCGCCTCAACTGGAGTCCGAGGTACCCGGGCTCTGGGCTAATTCCATCGGTTCCACCATGGACTGGAACTATTTCGCGGAAGAGGACGAAACCTACGGCCAGGGTTTGGACAAGAAACGTGTGCAGATCATCCGTGGGAAAGCGCTTGGAGGTACTACCACATTGAACACCATGTTGTACGATCGCGGAACAGAGGCGGACTATATGAAATTCGAATCCGCGGGCTTGACGAAATGGAGTTTTAAAGACGTGCTGAAGTACTACATGCGTTCCGAGGACTGCAGGTTCGAAAAAATCACTACGAGCACGACAGTGAGTAAGTCGCACAGTCAAGGTGGTAAGCTGCGCGTGGACTCGTTCCGGAACACGAGGACCGTTCAGATCAGACAAGTGTTTTCGAAGGCTTTGAGCGCTGTGAATTACAGTACAGTGGACTACTTCGACGTGAAGAACCACAAGGGTTTCGTTTCTTCTATCGCGACCGTAAAAGACGGTCTACGCGTGAACGCAGCCAAAGCGTTTTTGAAATATGCCGACCGAAAATACAATTTAAAAATATCGGCCAGGTCATTGGCGAAAAGAATTATTTTCGACGAGAATAAAAAGGCCGTCGGAGTGGAATTCGAAAACTCGGTCGGAGAACTGATCACGGTCAAATGCAACAAGAACGTTGTCCTTAGCGCTGGACCGATTGGGTCGCCGAAACTCCTTCTGGAGTCGGGCGTCGGGCCGAAGGGTGTGCTCGACTCTTTGAAAATCCCCGTGGTCGTAGACAACAAAAAAGTGGGGTCGAACTTACAGGCTCATCCGAATTTCCTGGGCCTGGTGGTCAAATTTGAATCGCAACCGTTGAAGGCGTACTCGATCAGCGAGATGGTGTTTGAGTACCTAACGAAACACACCGGACCGTTGGCCAACATCGGATTGGGTAGCTTCACCGGTTTCATAGACGTGGACGGTAACGGCACGCCGGACGTTCAGATATTCTTTCACTATTACTCGGAGGACGACACCGTGTTCATGCCTTCGCAATTGGACGCTTTCAACTTCAACGATCAAATCACCGAGCAGATCATCGACCTGAACGACGACAACGACATCCAGATTGTCGGCATTTCTCTGCTACGTCCCAAAAACACCGGCCATATAACCATCAGGAAGACCGACGGCGGCGCCTATGAGCCGAGCGTGAAGTACGGTTCGCTGGACGAGGAAGACGTCTGCACACTGATCAAAGCTATCAAATGGGTGAAGAACCTGGTGACGTCGGTAGCGTTCAAACCGTACGAGCCGACGATTGTGCCTCTGAAATTCGAGGGCGGCCCCGAGCCGAACGCGGACTCCGACGATTACTGGAGATTCGCCATCAAACATCTGACGACCATGAACATCCAGATGGCCGGCACGTGCTCCATGGCGACCGACGTATCCAAAGGAGTGATCAACGAAGATCTGAACGTCTTCGGCACCGAAGGCTTAAAGGTGGTGGACTCGTCCGCGCTACCGATCATTTTCAGCGCCGAGAGTTGCGCTCCGTCCATGATGGTCGCGGAGAAGGCTTCCGATATCATCAAGAAAGAATTAGGATGCCAGGTCGACGAATCCGACGAAGAATCGTCCTGAACTTAATCGATAACTATGCTATTAAAAATTTGTCGTGTTTAACGAGAGAACTCGTTTCCTAGCTAATAATATTTTAACATGTTACAATAAACCACAGCCAAATTATACGAGTGTTCAAATATTATGTTTTACAACAAATAGTGTTTCCTGAAATGTATTTTTTTCCCCACGTGTTTGATAATAATATTGATACGATGGCGTAGGTATTTATAAATAATTCAACCACCTGCAGGTTGGTCGAATAGTCGTTTTAAGTGTATTTTTCGGAGTTCAGATATATAACGTGTGTTTTCCTGTATTCTTGTTTATAGCGTAATGCACTAGGTATAGTTTAACTTAAATAGCTAAAGTATTGTAGATTTAAAATGTCTATAATGTTTAAAACTTCACTCGAATGATGTACGGGTTAATATGCATTTGATTCGATTTAATTGTAACATACATTAAAAGTAAAATACAACTTTTGTGAAAATATTTCCGATTTCAGTGAAATCTATGTGACGTACATTGTCATTGCACAAATCTCGACGCCGAAGGCCGCAAGATATTATAATGATAATGTTCGTGTATTACGAGAATCCCAAAAAACTAAATTACAATTAATTTATACCGTTTAATTTTAATAACAAGACGTTGGTCTCAAACCAAAACGAAACCTCACCGATTAAAGTAAACATGTCTGGGAAAATACCTTGGAAAGTTAATTGCGTTTACTGCCGTAATAATAATATATATTAAAGTAAAATCAATAGTTTTGTGAAACAAAAAGAAAAGTTAACGGTTTTTGTTATGCCGTTGTTCATGACAGCACGACGTACTCATAGTTCAAAAATAATTTAAGGATTAATCTATGTCTATCTATGGGGAGTACGTCAAGAAATCGCTGTACGCGATTATAATTTACCCGTGCTACGCGCTCATCTTTTATGTAGCCTCAAACTAACCGTCCCGAAATGAAACTTCCCTCCGTTCATTAAGCTCTTCTGCTCGCACACGCAAATCTAATTATTACAGACTGGCGACTGCAGAAGATTATCGCTCGAGCAAAACTCTCCGATTTCCGAGAAATGCGAGAGTAAAAATAAAAAGTTCACGTCGGAGAAACTGTCAAGGATTCACGAGGTAGAAGAATGGCTTCGGTTCTTCTTCACGTTCTTTTTGTCCACCATCCACTCTTTCTCACTGTTCATTTGTAACAATATGAAATTATGAAATATTTTTATATTTCAATAAAACTAGTAGGATCCACTCTCAGGCGGAATAACGAGCGAAACGCAATTTGTGTAATGGATTGCGAATACAATGCGTAAGTTCCTCTGTCTCTCCTTTTGAAGTTTTTTTTCCCCGTTTTCATATATTTATATAATATTATATATTATTATGTTCGAGTGTGTGCATAAAATTGATACAAGTAGAAAAATAAACCATCCACTTATACGCCGTTGACGATGTTGTATAGATAATAAATGCGTACAGAACAATATAAAGCATTCGGTTTCGGTGATTATATTATAATGATTATATGATTACAGAGTGTTTTCGAAATTATTAATATTTCTAATTTTGAATACGACTACTGTATCGTATTAGGATACGCGCGTACTCTTATATTGTTTTATGAATATGCAAATGTATATTTTTAAGTGTGACGGATTAACTTATAATATGCGGATTATTGTTTTTTGTGTAAAAAATAATATATTATAGGGACGTTGTGAATCAATTTTTTACATAGAGAAATGATGAACTCTGTGTTTGAAAAATATATATATAAAAAAAAATATATATTTTCTATAATATACCTTTGAACTTTTATCTACAGTTCATTGAACGTATAGAAATTAATTCTGAATCGTAAAAGTTTAATATTTTAACTGTAAATATACTATTGATGTAAATGATTTTAACATGTGGGATAAAAGTAATTCCATAGAAACCTATACAGTATACATATATTATACAAACGAAATGGCATTTTCAGACAAATTTATTTATTGGTTTTTCATGAATCTAAGCGAAATTCGAATCCAATTCGGACGTGGACCACATTGTTAAAATATTGAAACTTTACAAAAATCGGTATACGCACATGTTCTGCAGTATCCACAGGATTCTGCTTAAACAATGAACGTAGATCATTCTACGGAGCGTGAATCGAAAATTTCTTTATCGATTAAACTTTGAAACAATAATATTAGTAAATTACTACCATCCATAGATTTTAAAATAATATAATTATATTATTAAATCTATTATTGCTACTACTATCGATCTGCAGGTTGCGTTTGACATCTTGAGATTTGGAATTATGCCAAACCTCGAATAGGTACTCGAAAACTGTGCTCGAATCGCACGTCGTTACCAAAGAATATTCACGGTCGTGGTCTCCGATCACAGCCTGCATCATAGTTTCAATTTAAATACACACGAAATCGCCTCGATTTACATTATCTCACTAACCAACGATTCCGTTCCAATCTGCACCTGACTTAAATATACTATACTCACCAATCACTTTATCGACTAGAACACTCCCTGGACTTTGCATAACTGTGGTATTAAATCAGTTGCGAGGAAGTATGAGAATCACATTCCACCCCGGAAGGGTTAAGTTAAGTTATTGTTTAATCAATGATATTAGTAATATTACTCGTCTAAATTAATTTTATCATATCGACGTTTATACAATATTTTAATTGAACTAATAAATTATGATAAATAATTTAATGGTGAGACAAATGATTTATCTTTAATTTTTATACTATACTATTTGAATAGTGAAACAGGGTAAATTAATTTATTAGTTTATTAGTTTATTAACTTATTAGTTTAACAATGACATATTTGAAAAGCCTATTCAGATTGAAGAATGTCACGAGTAACAAATACATACCTAAACCTGCTTTACATCGATTTTATTAAGGTGAGACCCTAATATAAGATATTTTGAATGAGTATAAAGCAATGATATGATGAACGGGGTTTTTAATACGTCAATAGGCGTCAGATTGAAAGTTCAAACTTATCACAATTTATTTTACAGTTACCTACCTTCTTGAATGTTTTATTAGTATTTATTGTTCTATAATATGCACTGAAATTATTTTTCATTCATTTTATTAAAATTGTGAATTATATATTCATAAGCACATAACATAAAATATTAGGCGACTTTAAAACTCGATCCCCGGGGACTAATATGATACATATTCATATATTAATATTATAATATATTAATATGGTTTCAAAGTATAGTAACCTGCTAGCCGCGTACCGAATGAAATTTATTATTATAAATAATAAACATTACGCATTATTAAATCTACACAAACTGAAGCTATTGCCTATAATACCACACAATTCTCATAATTTTTATTCTTAAAAGATATAATTTTTTAATTCAATATTTTATAGACTTAAACGTATATCTGGAACGTATATAAATAACTGAATTTAATAATCATTCATACAATTTTAGATTCTGAACGGAGTAATGGAATCTATTGATTTTACAATGATGTGTTTTTTTTTTTTTTTGTGTGTGTCTGACAACACCTTTTTTTGCAATAAAAATGCTTCGATTTGCTTAAACAGCAACTTTTATGAAAGGAAAGTGAATGTAGATGGTATTTGGGCAAGTCAAAAATCCAACTCTTTTAAAATACTTTTTGAAAAAATCGAAAAAACGATAATAAAATTACAAAAACACGGGAAATTTTACGCAAAATCACATTTTTACAAACTACATTTTTTAAAATGCTCTAACTCAAAAACGAAAAACGGCAATAACTTGAAATTTTTACCAAATCTTTATATTGGTGTTCTATATACATGGTTAAGTTTTTAAAGTATTTTGACATATTTTGACTTATTTATAGACAATTTAAATTTTCGATTTTTGTAAATTTTTTTATTTAAACACCTATAAAATTTAATTGGCTGGCTGAAAACTCGAAAATTTAATACAAGATTTATAATTAATTTATTAATTTATTAATTTATCTTCACTAGAAAATATCGGTGATCGTTTCACTCAAATTTTTTTTATAAGCTCATAAAGCTCATATTTGTATAAAATGTGTCAAAATCACGATCATTTGCAAGTTATTTTGTAGATAAAAATTCATAAAATTTTTTCTGTTTATACTTAAGGTTCAAAATTTTGACACTAGTTTGTTCATAAGCTAATCTTCAAAAATATATAAAAAAATTTCTACCGAACTTAAAAGAAAAAATTTCATGACTTTTTGAAATTTAAATTTCTACGAAATTGCATTATAATTCAATTTAAATATAAAATACTACATTATTATATACCCATTTTAGACAAACATATTAACTCCGTTCAGAATCGCTATTCGTATACAATGATATCTATCATTACATTCAAATTTAACAAATCCGTTGTAATTATAACCTATCCTATAAACGAGGTGCATTCCACCCTCAACTGTACAGCAAAGTGAGGCCCATTCGTTTTTAATATTTCATTTAAATCATAAAAAACTTTACATTTTATATATTAATTTTCATTTATTCTGATTATAACGTAAATTAGGTACCTTATTGATAATATATATAATACTTTATTAAAATCTTAAATAAAACTTGCCGGTTACGGGGAACTCCTACTCAATTTTTTTCATATTTTAAAACATAAAAAATTTAATAATTAAGTATAATTGTATTTATGTTTATTCCACTTTTTTTAATAGACCTATTAAATTTAATTTATTCTAAGTATAACTGAAATGTAGTCTCTTGTTTGTATTAAACATAACCTATTTATTAAAACTAAAACCAAACTTACGATGGCCAGTAAGGTCTTTTGTTATTTTTTTGTAGATTTTTAAATTATAAATAAAATAATTTCAATCCTAGTTATATCTCTTAAACATCTTATTTTTAATTTATATATATATATAAATAAAAATAAAATAAATAAAACATTTGTTTATATTTTTATGAAAGATATAAAGTGGATAACAATTATAAATCGTTGATCAAAAAATATAATGTTCACCACACCATTAGTTATATGTATTAAACGTATGCGTATATTGTCAACAGATGGAGGGCTCTATTTTCCTTTACTTGTATTTTATTCGTATTACTAAAAAAATGTAATGTATAGGTAAACGTTTATATATACATATAATATTATTCAGATTGTTTGTGACCACTTTGATCAACACCTATACCGAATTTGTAATCCGTAAAAATTATAATAAGAGCTACAATAGTTGTGTACATGTCCCATAAATTACAGTAAATAATAACATATAGACAATGTTTAAGCCAATATAAGACATAATAACAACAAATAGAATTCATACGAAATAATAGTTTACAAATTTTTTGTTATAATCAATTATTGTTATTAATAGCTGTCGTTGTAGATAGAGCGTATATACTATGAATTTTACATAATATTGTATTACGATAAATATACCATTATTGTTTATTAGGCGAATTGGATGCTATTTCTCTTGTTAATTATTATTGAACTAAATGCTCAACGATAATTCAATTATTACTGACCTACTATTGTAAATAAACACTTTGACAAGAACTTGCATAACAAATTATTATTGAACTCGTATAAAATTCTTATCATCGTTTACACTATATATATTATGTACAAGACAACATTGTTATTATTATTACTGTTTAGTGTTTACTGTTTACCGTTGATTGCTGGATATTGTTTTTACATAACGTTTATTAAACAATTTTACTCGTAAATCACAACATGAATTTTAGAATGCATTTTTCAATATTGAATTTGAAAACCGCTTTACCAAAAATCACGCAATGTTTTAATCATCGCGTTTAAAACTGCAGCAGTATATCGTTGTAATGCTTTTAAATACATGAGAATGGTCGACATTTTACCGTTGCATTTTTTTCACCTATGTAAATACTGAAACGCATTTATCTCTGCACCAACTCAAATATTTCGAACATCATAATGCATACTAGATGCCGTGTTACATGAAATGCAATGACATGGAATTCGTTTATTTCTCGGCACGTCGTCGGCAAACTACCGCATATGGCATACATGGACATATCAGTATATATACATTCCGCACGTGCATTAACCGCAGTTATGTATATGATCCGTATGTGATATTCACTGTTGATGCGAATGAATGGTGCATATAACTGCACCGTGTAGGCGCATTCATCGAGTACCTACACCGGATAACAGCTGGTTATTATTTAGACGGTTAGAATATCACAATAATGACTACATCAGCGAGTAGTCGAATTCCAACGGTCAACTGCAACGTGGCTCACGAAAGATAGTATATTATGTGAATACAGTCAACTGTGGATTAAATGAAAGATTATGTTGTTTTTTTATTTCAGTTTTAATTGTGAAAAAACTCCTGGCAGATGTGGGCATAATGGACAGTTATAGTTGACAGTAGTTTTCTACCTGCGGGGATAATCCCCCCGAGGGATAAAATGGGATTTACTGAGGGGTAAGGACAAGACAATTGTTTTTTTTTTTTGTGGTTGTTTATTATGAACTATGTACAATGTACATTATTATTTATTATGAGCTCAGCATTTAATACAATTATATAAATATCCAATGGTTTGCAACTATAAACCACCCGTTCAAATTTCTTTAATTAGTAGGTAGATTGGTTAATAAATTGGATATTTTAGTTTTTTAGTTTTTGTTAACTTAATTTTTTTGTGTGGGAGGAAGAAATGTTTGCTACTACTAAACCCGATTATTAGTTAACAAACTTACAGTTTCAAAAAGGTTTCGAACTAAAATATAGTATAATATACACAACTAGATTAACGCATATACGCGCTTGGTTTTCTATAGTTTAACAAAATTATTACAATAATTAATTTTTCAATGAAACTGAAATAATCTGTTTGTTTTTTTTTCTGTTATTCGAAAAATTAATTATGTATTATTATTATTGATATATATATATTGTATTTTTATGAACGATGCCCACAATTTAAGCAATAATCACTGGAAACTATTTGTGTCATTCGGTATACGATTGATCAACTGCAGCGTATACTTGCAAAAATATTTTAAACATATTTTTAATCAATCAAAAAATAACAATATGCGGACACATTTTTCATCAATTAGTACAAATATTTATTCGTTAAAAGGTCATTTGATAGTGAATTTTAATTAGTTCATTAATATTTATCAAATAAAAACTTTTATTAATAAATTATTATTCACCCGCCAAGCTGTTGCGATATATTAATTTAAAAGTATAAAACATTGGCCCCGCATATAGAATTCAGTCATATCGAATGCTATAAGTATATAACTAAATTATTTTTGTTATAATTTGTTTCACGACAGAAATAAATCGAATAAATTATTATTTTTATTCTTGCAGTTAATATCTCAAAAACAAAAACGCCGAAAATGATGATATTTTAAAGGAAACTATAATGAACGCCAAAATATGATTACATAATTTAAACGTAACGTGACACATTATTTTTCTTTATTGTTAATTTATATTTTTCATTTTCTCATTTGAAATTTGAACGTCAGCCAAATATAAATATAATAGGTTTTGAACTATCCAAAAGATTTTATATTCTTTTATTTAATTGTTTATGTATTTATTCGATACTATATATCATATATATTATATGGATTAATTTATTTTTCACCACTTCTCCACTGAAGTGTCATTATGCCTTTTTTATTATACATGTATACTTATTCAGGATAACTAATAATTTAACGAAATTTTTTTATAAGATCCTTAAAAGGACTCGTGAAATTCTCCATTTTAGCTTTTTTTTTATTATTATTATTTTCATTTTGCCCATGACTATTTATGGAAGGTATTTCTATTTCGTTGGTCCACGTGCTCGTATAATAAACGTTTAAGGATGGCGACCTCTCAATAAAAAAAAAAGTAATAATAATAATAATAATAAATATAAAAGTGTACAGAAGAAAGAAAATAACTCGAAAAAGCTATAAAAAACATTCGGAGACGCTGGGCCAACAACAATAATCGATGCCTCCATTAGAAAACCAAAGTATGATGCACCACCAGCTCACATAATACAAAGAACGCTCACCTCAAACGAACATATACATTTTCCTCAAAAATATATTATATTATATTTACATCAATGCGCATACTTTGAAGACGTAAGTATACGAATGATTTCCATTTACTACCTGAAAACAAAATGCGCGTCGCATAATAAGAAAATAATAATATGAACTATATTTTTTATGTGTATATACCACTGCAGGGAAAGTCCGTGTTGGAGGTGGTGCTCGGTGATCGGGGTGTATTGAAATGATGTACTAAAAATGTCAAATATTTCATGTTTTCACAAACGCAGTACAGCTATCATTGTAATTCATAAACTAAACAATCGCGTTATTTTTTCTTTGATCTGTACAACGACGTTTATAGATATACATAATATATTATATTATGTTGTATTATTTTCTTGTATCTTGCATTAACTGTGTTTCAAATATTTATATTATATCATTATTTACCGGGGCATTATTATGGAAAACCATCCATTTAAAATATCATCTATCCGTACGTATGCGCAAAACAAACCGCCACAGACTTATTGGCGTTGAAGTATAAACGTATAACACACTGATATATACACAGCAGTGGTTGAATTGAGGGTATGCAGGGGAACTGGAATTACTCTTCATTTTTCTCCATATATTATACCGTACCCCTTTATTATATTCTGGTAACTCTTAGATCCATGTACTTTGAAAGAACGCTAATTGTTCAACTGTACTAATTAGAGTCTGTATTTACTTTTTTTTTCCAAATCAACCCACTGTAACACACTATAATATACTGCAGTATTACCTACATAGTACGTCGCGTAGAAATTACACGTGCGTTTTCCGTTTCATAGTATAATAAACGGAAACGTTCTATTGAATTCGGTCGTACATGATTCACTATATAGCAATTAGAACACATGGATGATACGATCGGGTAGTAAAAACACCAAAAACGAAACCGAGATGTACTGAATAACGGACATTTTAAAAACGGACTTACGCATGCACGAGTTTCTTCACCCGATAACGGTTAAAAATAATAGATAAACCATTGTGAACCGATTTTGCCTATGTGTAAAAAGAAATGTTCAGGACCTATTCTGTCCTCCTTATTTGCATACGTCATGTAGTAAATAAATTTAATACTAGTGTTTTTAAACGCTTTCTCAGTATACACATAAATTGTTTGGTTATTTAAATACATCAAAAAAAAAAAAACAATTTTACGCCAATAAGCTCGAACGGTGAACTATATATATATTTTGATCACTGCTTGAATTCGATGATTTAGACATATGGGCAATGACCAACGGGCAGGCATTCTTTAAATAAATTATATGTCTCGGAAACTGTACGACTGTAGTAAACCTCACACAATATATGGTCTAGATTCGGATGAACACGATGAACGATTAATATAATTTATGATACATAATATAGGCGCTGGACGTAGTGACGTGAAAAAATTCGATATGTATTTGTTTAGTTTTTAATCATGCGTAATATTTTATTATTTATTTTTTCGACACGTCTTTTCACGCGACAACGAAGTTTCCTTTCTGGTAACATTTTAATAATCTGACAATGCTCGGGAAAAGGGGGTTGTAGCAGCAGGGTGTCGCTCATCGTTTCCGCGCCATCAACTGAGGAAATAATAATAATACCCGCACAGTAATAACAGTCTGGCACGCGTTATAAATAATATATAATATATCGTTTTTCTTCCTTGTATTCCGTAATTTTCCCGCTTCGGGTAATCGAACGAAAGCGACTGGATGCGTGATATACGCACACCCGTGTCAAATACATACAACATGCGCGGTGCATAATATATCAAGTGGTAGCACAGCAAATAATACATGTATACATGCAAGCACGTAGCGTGTGGGCGTGTGTACGTCATCGCACTCGGGAAAAACCGAAAACCCTTACGCGTTGCGGTAGTGGAGCAGAGAGTGACATTATAATGTTCCCAATTCGTGTGGAACGAACGAACGAACGAACGAACGCGTTTTCCGCGATGGGTTATGCGTTCACGCACCATGTGTGTAAGTACTCCGATTCCGTTCCCCGTCTGCAGGTACAGCAAGCAAAAAAACATGAGTGTAAGTATATAATATGCAACAGACCTTAGACTCGGTAGTGGGGACCAGAGGCGTGACAAAGGACTTTATTTGAGGTACGCGCCTCAGTTTAAAATGGGTGGTGGGTGTTCTGAGATCTGGTGTCATCTTACGTATCATAATTTTCTGACTTAAATACCTCAAGTACTACACACTAACCTTTCTTAGTTATCAGCATACAATGAGTAATATAACATTATTGAATGATAAGACACTGAGATGCGAGATAAGAAGAATATAACAATTATGATGATTATTAAACTTATAAAGACACGTTTTCGTCATACAATGGGCGAGGAACGACTGAAAAGATTACTGTTATTAAACTGTGAAAAGGATATTAAAATCAATTACGAAGAGGTAATTGATCAACTGGAAATATTATCTGATATGTTAAAAATAAAGCATTATAATTGAATTTAATAAATGCACATTTTCTAAAAAAAAAATGTAAATTTTATTATTATTATTCTTTTCGTAATGGGTGGTGGGTGTGACTATATAAATTATTGCGCCTCATATGTTAATGAAGTTTGCTATGCCACTGGTAGGGACCACTGCCTTAGAAGATTAGAATGCTGTGTAAGAAATGGTCATGGTAACATTTACATGCATATGCGTATCTATATACTGGACGGTGGTAATATAATTAATGATTCTTTGGACTTTTCTTCTTCTACTCTCCCTCCTCCTCCTCTTCTGGTTGATTTTTTTTTTTTTGTTCAGCCCACGTGAACGGATCCGTTTGCTCGTTTAATAATAATATGTACCGCATGGAAATCGATAAATTCGATCTATGTGTCGTTCTGTTTTCTCATTTTGGGGGATGTAGGTAATGATGATGAGGGTCGTTGAAAGGGTCCGGCCGAGAACCGGATAACTTACTACAATATATATCCATGTTTTGGTCGAGTAATTTTTTTTTCATTTTTTGATATGGAATAAAACAATTCTGTTGATGCGTGTGCAAAAGATCGTTGGCTCATAAAAAATTACTATGTATATTATCCGTTTTTATACTTTTTTTTTCCAGATTATTCAATTGTACTAAAAATAAATAAACAAACAACATTATTTTCCAACAGTTTTATGATTATCCTATGAACAGTAAAATTACTTAATTATATCGAACAAAACTTTCTACAAGATGATTTTTTTAATTTTTTTTTTTTTTTTATACCATAAAATGTTCATTAAAAAATGTTTCTATTTAATACATTATAGCTGTATATTATTATTATGTAATTTGTATTTGTGTTTCGGAACTTACAAAACTTTGGCGAAATAAGGTTTCGGAAACAGCAATTGCTGTTTTTGACACTATATTTTTAATGAAAAATAATAATGTGCCTATATTTAGGTACTTCTATTAATACACATCATACTAATATTAGTATTATTTATTACTGTTTATAGTATATTATTATTCGTATAGATTTGGTAGAGTAAATAAAAATAGTATTTCTTTTCACTGACACTTATCTATTTAACGGTTTTTATGTTTCCAAATAATCTCCAAACTCGTTCAATAAAGATTCGGCTGTAAATTTATTTCAGTATTTAATTTTTATAATAATTATCTTTCTGAATCGCACTATAGGGCACGGCTTTCGTTTATGGTCTTATGTGAACACTCGTGCTACATTAAAGGTACCACACGTGTGCGATATTATAGGATAATATTAATAACAATAAACGGCGCCGATAGTCTATTTTACTATCTAATTTTTCGCTTTCACCGGTACAGCGTATAATAATTATTAATAACAACGTGACCGATTCGTGTGTATACGCATTTGACGCGCGCGCAGCAACGACGACAACTTTTCCGCTTCACCTCATCGTCGTGTACACCCAACAATAATTGTATAACAATTTAATTTCAGTATATAAATAAATGTAAGATATGTAGGACGTACCTAAGCACCCACCCACACGTTATATTGACCTTTATGCCGAACCTTCCCCTTATTATACGTGCACCGGGGCCGAGGGTACTGCGAACTCTTGACATTTCACTGAGTTTTATTTATCTTTTTTCACCGGGTATTATTATTATTATTATTATTTTTTTTTATTGTTGCACCCGATATTTACGACGTAGTTTTCTATTTTTATTTTATTCTTTTCGCCTCCCGCCGTTCCGTTCCGTTTACCGGAACGACTATATCCTATACACCCGCGACACACCGAGATTTATACCATCCTCGCGGTTCTAAGCTCGTGCGTACATCGTAGTGTTAAATTATAAATATTTATATACACACACGTGTGCAAAATCGTACCTTCGCACCACATGAAACATAATCGTCCCGAGATACTACCCAGGCTGTAACGCGTTCAAATAATCGAGCTTTTGACAAGCACAAACGTGCAGAGTACGCCGCGGCGGCTAGCAGTGTACGGGACAGACGGATCGTCGATCGATCGTTACGTACTGTAGAGCGATAATTTTTATTTAAATAGATTTTACTTTCCGAAAAACTCACACTGCGCGCGCTAATTTCGAAACGATTGCCGATGTATAAGGTTTTTTCGGACACTGGTGGGCTGTGTGCGGAAGGGTTAACGCGAAAACGATTGAATAGACCGTAACGGTATTTTATCATTATTTTAAATTCAATTTTTAAACGTGTATGTAATTATATTATATCAGATAAACATTATACATCTATCGATATATAGTGTACTAATCATGCCTTGGATAATGACATGCATAATATTGTGTATTAAATGTGTATATAGTATACATAACTGTATAACTACGTAGCTGTAGCAAAATCGGTACACATTGTTTCCGTGCGATTTCGTCGTTTAATTTATATTTTCACCCAATGGAATATCCACTGCGTATTGGCTGACGTTCGAGCTTGTTTTGATAAAATATTGTAACGCATAAAAAAAAACATCTTGAGATATACCGCTTACCTCGCACCCCTTTGGTGACACATTTTCTATCTTCATGCACTTTTAACACATTTCTTGCGTTTTAACCGCAAACGTACACGGTGATAAAAAATAAAAACCGTAAAAACGATCATAATAATATAATATATGCATTAAATTATTTAAAACTTGTACAACGCGAACCGTATTGTATATTATAATAATAGTCCGAGCATTAAAAACATAATCGCGAAACATAATTTAAGGACGTATTAAAGTGTATATTTAGGATGTAAACGCAGGCGCACTTTAATGGTTTTAGAGAAGGAATTAACTTGCAGAACATATTTATAACTAACGAGCTTGGGCTAAGTATTTAGCTACCCCATATGGGACCGCAACGCTCGACTATTACTCTGATGGCTGTTATTGTGTTTATTAAGTTTATTTGTTTAAAATATTGTGTTCGTTCCGATCGCTATTGTGATACAAACATAATAATAATAATAATAAAACAGAACAGTTGGAATATTAACACATGCGTATCAAACGATCAGTACACGAGTGCGTGATGCGGATGAGTGAGAGACCGAAGGAGGAAGAATATTATTATATAATATGAATGTAATAATAACGTTCCCCGAGAAATGCGGGCATATACGTACGTATCGAACATAGAAAAAAAAATGTGACAATAAATAAATAAATAATAAATTATACGAGTTTAACGCGAACCACAGCTCCATTACATTTTCCACCGCGTCGGAAAGTATGAAAACTCGAACGATGAACATACCTGATGTTTTATGTATTATAATAATATGCTGAAATAATAATACATTATTTGATTTAGACTTTAAAAATTTATTTTTATATCATTAAAATGTCCTGCACACATTATTACATTATCTTAGCAAGTATACACTATACGTTTATTTTATGTAGAAAAATATAATACCTACAATGTATTATAGCTGCAAGCAAAAACAACTGGATCAACGAATAATGAGCATTATAATATTATCGATATACTTTTTGTAAAATGATAAGTTACTCACTCTTACAACTTAACCCATCGTAATACGATGATCGTATTGTTTATATTTTATAATATGCATTGTATACCTATCTCATTATCACATATTTTCAACGCACCAATTCATAATAAATTCATCGCATACCTATTGGCTATTACATCCTAGAGCGTAAACTTATACTACAATACTTATACATCAATTCCTAAGCGCAACGACATGACATGATTTTTGTGATCAAGATGTATAATCACATAACTATATAACCGATTTATAAATTTCGTTAAATACTAAATAATCTATATCTTCATATGGAGTATACTAAAAAGCTAATATGTGTAAAATATAAAAGTTACTAACCGACTTCAAAAATAATAGATTAAATACCATAATATATGAGATTTGTGATATCAAAGGTTATATGATTGGTATTTAATTGATTAATACTCTATTCTATAGCTAGTACTATGTATTTAATTTACTAAGTTCACTCGCAATGATTGATATTGATTCTTTTTTCTTTTTTCCTTCTCGTTTGTATGATTGTATCTTTTTTTATTATTGGGCACAGAGCAGAAATTTAATATAATTTTTTTTATACTAAAAATTAAATTCAACATTACATTAAAAATATTTACTATGCATAAATTACGTGTATATATACGTTTCAGTACAATAAAAATAAGTAACAACTAAAATTGGAAATGACATTTCGCGATAGGTACTTCAGATACCTAATAATTCTTTTTATTTTTATTACAAGATGCAAGCATATAGATTATATTCTTGAGGAAATGTTGAAATTTCAGTCCTCACTCCTTTCCCTATTGTTTGCAGTAGAAAAATATGATTATTCTAGTATAATTAGAATGACCTTAAGAATACTTATTGCATTTTAATGGACAACAATTTATAAAAAAAAGTCGTAATCAACTACACTATTTTGGGAAACTTCACTGGTTTCACTATTTATAGTTGAATTCCATTCGAGTGATAACCAAAAATATTTTGATAAAATCAATGCGTTGTTACTACACGAGTTCCGAAATTTTATTAAAAAAAGCGTCGCGTGCCGAGTTATAGTGCGTTCTGCTGCAGTGCAATCGCAGTAGCGTATTATAGTTAAGGTTTAAGCGCTGTGGACCAGCAGACACCCTTTGTCTTTTGTTCCGAGCAAAAGGGTTGTGTTGAACGTCAAAAGAAAGATTCGGCACTCCGGGTCATTACCCCTTTTCGCTCTAATGCCTACGTCAAATTCAAAAGTACTTCCAGTACTCTCAAACGTTAATCCTGTTTAATTCTTCGTACGCGCTCGCACTTCTCGAAGCCACTTACAGTCGAAAATCTGTGCGACATTCACTCAGTTTTACTTATTGTGGACCGTGTATCTGCTAATTTTGCGTGATTTATTTATTTATTTTTTTCAAAGCAAAACTATGCATACCTTAAACATTTACAAATGTCTGGAACAAATGAACTACTCGTGCGACCTCCGAATTTTGGAGGCCACAACGGATCTCGGAAGTCACAACATAATCGACTTCTTGTACCTCGGTTCTGAAGGTTACAATATTATATTATTATTCGCGCACGTATTGTTGTATTGTGTAAATGCATAATATATCATTAATGTATCATATATTATAATTGTGTTGTACTGAAGCCATCTTTCCTTTATCTATTCGATTTCCAACAGTGTTAAAAAATAATCATTTATCTACAACGAACAATAACTGAAAAAAATGTCCTAATGAAATACCAGTGCCTGTTAATTGATAGTCATAACTCATAAGCGTACAACTAAGCTTGATAGTTAGGTCAACCGAGATGTAAGATATTTTATATTTAATAACCGATTTAATAATATTATGTAATTGCAGCCTTTTTACAGTGAAACACTATGGAATGGGCATAACATAATGTATATTATAGATATGTACAATAGGAGCACCGGTCGTTGTTGTTATTTTTTATTTTAGGTATATTTTGTGGACTGCTGTCGGAAATGTTTTTTAAGAATATTATAATATTGTAATTTATATTATACATAATATTCACTATCCTAGATCGGACACAATAATGCAATTGTATGAACGAACAACTAAATAATATACTGCCGTGAAACTATTGTTTAAGACGGACATGGTTTACAACGGAAACCTGTTAAAACGGAACGCTATTGTTGGTCTAAGGGAGACTCCGTCTTAGACAAGTAGGTATAATCTCTATATATATAACGTGTTGGTACAATATCTACAACAATATTACGGGCGTTCGTCCGTTTATATGTTCATGATATATTGTATAACAAAAACGAATAACTTTGCTTTAAAACATTCAACTTGAAATGTAAAATAAGAATAATTTCGGCGCGAATGTTCTAAATTATTGATATTTTACGTACATATACACCTAGTAAAAACAAATGTCAAACGTTTTATTAATACGTATTTAAATATATGTTGTACATTGATTTTTATTGACAAATAGTATTATTATAATTTTTCGTGAAGGTTTTAAGTAGATATTATAATACGCTAGGTTAATTTTTAGCATACATACGAATAGTCATTAACTTGACAATATTATTCTAACGAAATTTTAAATATCGTGGAACTTCATAATTTAAAAATTTATTTTATTCTTAACTATTTTCATGACAAATGTTAAATGTATTTTCTGTCGTATAACTATGCAACATGATGATATAATTTAGGTACATTCCATGGTTTTATTTGGTATTTCTTCATTTAAATAATGCTAACATATAGTCGTTGAATGTGATATTTTAAAACAAAATATTATAAATGCACACAATATTTTATTTCGATTCCACGCCGCTTCGAAATCGTATAATCTAGAAATAAAAGTACGATTTATTTTATTTTCAAATATACATATATACTATCCGTAATGGTAGTATACTCATAATATTAAACTTTATTTTCAACTCGAAATCTTATTAAAAACTTCTCAACCACCGAAACGTTAAAAACAAAAGTCCCTGCATCAATTATCGGAATAGTATTGTAATTTTTGTCTCTTCCCCTGCAAAAATAGTGCTCGAAATAATACCATTAGGGACTCGATAACAGTAATAAGCTTAATGAAAAAATGATGTCGCAAATTTTTTTTTATTTTGAAATTAGTACTATTTTTCTTCAAGCGGAGTAACTACATATGTTACACTTCAAACGTAGACATTTCATTAAATAACACGCCGTGATAAATTGAGACTGTGCTACAAAATGTTTAGTAAACTGTTTTAACGATGAGCAACAACAACATTATACAGGTGTTACGTCTTTTATTAATGACACATAATTATCATGTATTGATGATCCAGAAACGAATTTAAATAATCAATTAAAAATAGTACAATAATACCCAGTGTCCGAGTGTTCCATCCCCGTCACTAATGACTAATGAGTAATGTTCGTACTCGAAACACGTCCTTCAACAAATGTCGGCCACCCGCGGCCTTCGTAAACTCTAAACTTTCTCTTAGTATTAAAACTTCTAATTTTATTCCTCATATTGTAGTTTTAGTTAAAATAATTTGTTTTATACTTTAAATTTTTGGCTATTATATTTTAACGATTATAAAATACGAGATTAAGTTATATCGTTAAGGGGGAATATCCAATGACTTTTAAATTCTGAATGGAGTGATGGAATCTATTGGTTTTACAATGATGTGTGTTTTTTTTTTTTTATTTTTTTTTTTTTTTTGTGTCTGAGGACAAAATTTTTGGTAGTAAAAATGCTTCGATTTTCTTAAAAAGCAACTTTTCTGAAAGGAAAGTGAATGTAAATGGTACTTGTGTGAGTCAAAAATCCAACTTTTTCAT
>JAIPRK010000780.1:5227-135710 GCA_025469195.1 Chaitophorus viminalis | reverse complement strand
ATGATGTTAGTGCAATTTATAGTTTTTACTGTAGATTGTTCATTTCTTAGAAATTATAATAATAGTAGAATCTAATTTATTTTGAAAAAGTCTATGTTCGTGTGTGATAGCCTACTGAGTAAGTATACGTACACGTGATTTGTCATCATGAAAATATGTCAATAAGAAAAAATTTTATTTTATTATATAAATTACAAAACTCTATGAACTGTTAACTATACTATAGTCACTATATAGTAATATAACTATAAGTTTATATATTAAATGTTATCGAAAATAGTTATAACATACTATACGGCATCATTGAGCGTTATTTTTTAATAATTAATTGGGAGGCTAAAAAAAGCATAAAGGGCAGCAAAAAAAACCTTCTCCCCCATTTCATTCATTCAAATTCAAAGATTATAAAATGTATGTTTAACTGTATTAATTATAATATAACAATTCATTTTATTAAATTTAACAATTATTTATATAAGAAAAAACAGTACATAATATATAAACATCGAATCTGCGTGACGTAGACCCGATCTATAATTTTATTGTATTTGAAGTAAGTCGCTTAAAAATATATTTTATAATCGTTAGCATCAAAATGTTTAGATAATGTCTAGAAGATCTTGTGATACTATTTCTAAGAAAAGTATTACCTATACATTTAAATTTTGAACATTTTTAGATTCTGAAAGGAGTGATGGAATATATTGATTTTACAATGATGTGTGTTTTTTTTTTTTTTTTTTGTGTCTGACGACAACTTTTTTTGCAGTAAAAATGCTTCGATTTGCTTAAACAACAACTTTTCTAAAAGGAATGTGAATGTAGATGGTACTTGTGCAAGTCAAAAATACAGCTTTTTTAATACTTTTTGCAAAAATCGAAAAAAACGTTAAAAAAATTACGAAAAAACAGGAAATTTTTTTTTACAAACTACATTTTTTTAAAATGCTCTAACTCAAAAACGAAAAACCGCAACAACATGAAATTTTCACCAAATCTTTATATTGGTATTTTTTATACATGGTTAAGTTTTCAAAGTATTTTAACATATTTTGACTTATTTATAAACAATTTAAATTTTCGATTTTTGTAAATTTTTTTTTTAAACACCTATAAAATTTAATTGGCTGGCCAAAAACTCTCGAAAATTTAATACAAGGTTTATAATAAGCTTAACTTATCTTCACTAGAAAATATCGGAGATCGTTACATAGTAACATTGTATATAACATTCATCTTTAACTTTCATTATGTTTTATGATCAACATTTATTATTTTATTTTCTTGAAATCTAAAATAGGTGAAAGTCGATTTGTTAGGTATACAAGTATGATTTAATGTTTAATACAATTTTATTTAAATTATTATTATAAATTATTATTTTATTAATTATTTATGATGTGAGGTGTATTTGATTAATGATTGTTCTCAATGTCATGTTTAGGATCAACCAGTGATTTTTCATTTTTATGTGTATGTATTGATCGAGAGATTGACCATTTGACAACTAAATGAGGTCAACAGAGATCAGGTTTTTGTCGAATAATCTCTCTGTGAATACGTATACTATAAGCCATAAGGGCATATATTAAGATTGTTTTTTCAGTTGTGTAACACTAATAGATGCGTAAATCAAGTACCTGGTTAATCAAATTTGTAGCAAAACAAATTCTAAAAATTATGATATTAATTTACTCAGTACATAAACATTATATACAAAAAGATAAAATTATAATTCGTTATATGTTGTCACCGACCGTGAAGGTTCTAAAAAATAAAAATATTCAACTATTATGGAACAATGTTTATTTAATCTGTATGAATCATTTGTAAAATCATTAATGACTAATTTACAATCTGTTGCCATCGAATTATACATATCTGTATGATTTGAAAATTATTTGTCTTAGCACAGATACAGACATTTTCATTTTTATGTATATACACACTGCACGCGCACACGCACACACACACACACACACACACACACACACACATATATATATATATATATATATGTATAGATTATTATATTATACAATATATTAATGTAATAAATATAACATATACATGTTAATTGTTATTATATGTATGACGTATTGAAGTATTTTATTGTGCGTATTGCTTACTAAATAGTGTATTTGTTAATCATCATCTAACTGATACTTACACCCATAACAATTCTTCATCTCAAAAACTCCAACTGAATTGAAAGATAACATATTAATTATTAATATTTTAAGCTAAAATGCTTACAAAAAAAAAAAAACTCTATAAAAAGTGAAGTTGATTTTTTTAACTGATTGCAATTGTCCACATTTAACAAATCGCAGATTGCAAGTAATAATATATTCGAAAAAAAAAATTTATTAAACTATATACTCTGTATAAAGACCTGTTGTAATGCATCTACCGGGTACCTTGTGGACACTTCGTAAATTCAAATCTGTATTACCATTTACCTAATCACTACAAATGCTCCTTTAAATATATATAAATTTGATGAAATTATGACAATAGCCATTTTATATTAAACTGATGTGTAATAAAAATAAATATAGTCGAGTATTATTTTATTATTATTCTATTGACAAAGTCTATTACGCAGAATTTCAAGTTATTGTTTATTTGTTTAAAATCCGAGTTATATCATTAGTGGACAAGATAAATGTCATGTTTGACATGTGAAATTAATGTTGGTACCTATAATTATAAGGAAAAAAGTGCATATCTGAACGTTAAGTTTATACTTCATTCAGTTCTTGGAATTTTTGTATGGATTTAGAAGCATCCTCGTTTGGAAATTATTTAAATTATTTGTTATATAATGTATATAACTTTATACTTATTAATAAAATCGTTTTTATCGTTATAAAATAAGTTTCATGTACAGCATGAACGTGTTTATGGTTTATTTATTAATAATGTTATTCTTTTTGGATCCTTCTTTAATATAAATATAGTAAGACATAAATCACTTTATCTTTCTTAGCGATTTTAAAATGTATAAACAAATGCAAGTAGAATAATTATTGTTAAAGTTTAATAAAAATGACATGTGATTTTAGGAATATCAGCTTGTAATGATAATCTCAATAACGTTGTAAGTTTTTTCAATGTTACATGTTATGTAACTACATATCAACACATGTATTGTAATTAATAAAGTTTAAGTAAGAAGTCAATTCAAATAAATAGTGGTATCAAATGGTTAGTTTATTTTTGACATGTATATGTCTTATGGCTGGGGTCATTTTTTATTTTATGGATATTTCGCATTGTTACATTAGTATTGTTAATACTGTTATAATTAACAAATAGAAGATGCAAAATAGTCATCTAGAAGTAATAATAACAAGTTTTTAGGCAATAAGCATTGAAAGCCTAAAAGTGTTGGTTTTCAAATACTTGATTTAAAAAAGATAAGATTAATTATAAAAGTAGCCATCTTATAATTTAAATTTGGAAGTAGCTAGGATATTTTAAATGTTTAGATCAAACTAATTATTTGATTGTAATTTTTTAAATAATTTTTATGGGTCAATTACAAATAAGTAATAACAAACTCTAGATAAACAATATAATAATAAATACATTTACCATTAAGCTTCTAATACTAATTAAATTTAACTGAAAGTTATAGTTGGTTAAAATCTTACTCAGACCGTTTAAAATAGTTCAAATAAATAGATAAATACGATACTTCAATTGTATTTTTATTACATATTTGATATAAACAAAATAATCAAAATTAATGCTCTAATCGAGGTCGGTGATCCGTAACATTCGTAAGTCGTAACATAGTGTCCATCAGTAGAGTGAGTTCATGGAGAACATAGCACTAAACTATATTTAGGTCAATCTTAATGTTTATTAAATAATTGAAGAAAACATAATTTCTGGTTCATCAAACACATGGAATATGTGTGTCTACGAATCATATAATTGTACACCATCAAACGTATTTCACATATTTCTTGTTTTCTATCTATAAATTTGATCTGTCAACTTCAAGTCATTTATTTATCTACTTAAATAATATTATATAGTACTTATATTTTCCTATACCATAACCCACTGCAGTTGTATCTGATACATTTTATATATTTTTTATCTATAAAGTAAAAAATGTAATTTTATATAACAGCTTTTTCATAAAATAAATATTATTAGGTGATTTTGATTTAATAAAAAATGATTATTCTTGTTTTAAATATATCCGAGCTATTTTTAACATTTTTTAAAAGATACATCAAAATAAGAAAATAGAGTGTATATAGAAATAACTTTTCTATAAAATGTACAAAATGGAAATATGTGATATAGATTCTAATCAAAATGTGTAATGGTAATAGACTAGATATGAATAAAATATGAATCCTTAATATTCATTAAGGATTTATAATTTATTAAGAATATATTAAAAATTTCTATTTTATTCAATTGCCCAACTCGCCAACTCACTAAATAATAATAAAGACGAATATTTCCTAGAGCTTAATCAATTGATTGGAAGTCCAATATAGTTGCTATACACATTTTTCATAGTATATAATATTATCTTAATAAATTAAAAACGTCCCATGAAAACAAATTTGAGAAACATCTTCATATAAATATAATAATTATATTGTTTAACCTTATTTTATCGTAATATTAAACAATTTTATTTTAATTTATTATTGAAATATTACCTAGATTCGACATAATATAAGTTATTTTCAACGCAATTAAATATGCCAATATTTTATTTAAAATATTATTACATTACTTACATTAAAAATTGATTGTTTTTACGAATACTATTCAAATTCTCAGTAAAACAATCAATGTATATAGGTTTTACATTTTTTTTTTTTTAACAATATTTTAGGAAATAATTATACATCAAAAGCTCGAAATGTTATAACACCCACTCTGCTATTATTTCTACAGCAATGTCGTCTAGATCGCCTAGGCCGATATAATTAACTATAAAGTTAGTTTTATATACTATAATTTACTAGATGAATTAGCAGGCGTTTTCCGTGAAAACAAATTGTAAGTGAAACGCCCTTAGGATGTTAATTCAAAATGAAAGCAAAGTCTTTTTAAGTGTAAGTTACCCGTCATTAAAATATTTCAATTATTTGATTTTTTGTTAAACATATTGTAATTGTTAAAAAGAAAATAAAGAGAGAATAATATTTTTTGATTCTGAAATAAATTTGTGTGTGTCTAGTGTCAACATCACAAAATAAAATGGCTTACCAAATGTCATACTTATAGCTTTCAATAGTTTCGGTTACGCGGTTCTTTTTATTTGTAACCCTTTAACCCTTTTTGAGGAAGCATTTTGGAAAATCCATAATAATTTTAAATACCTATAAATATTTATTTTTATCTATTTATATTATATTAAAATTTATACATCTCAATCGGTAATAATTAAAATCAATATAAAATATTACTTTAGTAGCCAATAAATGAAAAAAATTGCATACAGCTCAGAAAATTACATCAATCCTTAAAAATGCAATTTTCAAAGAATCCTTTCTTAATGTTCGCTTTACACCTCTGCACAATTTTAAGTCTCTAAAACTAACAGTTTAGGCTGTGCATTGATACCTCAATTAATCAATTAGTTAGTGAGTCAATCGTTTTATACTTGTAAGTATATATATATATAAATAGAGATAATCAATTTTTTTCCTATATTTTGTGGCTGCGTGCTCATGGGAGGTTTTTGATAGGAAACAGGGTTTAATTGGAATTTTGGAAAGGGAGAGCTTCAATTTTTCAACAATTTTCCAAATGATTGAGAGCAACTGAGAATAAATTGCTAAAACCTTCAAACCAGATGCCACCTAGTATCTTGTCACAAAATATTCCATTGGGCCATATTGTTATATAATATATATTGTATATATATTTTCTAGTTAATAAAAATAATTACACTGGAAATAGAAACAAAAATATTATTTTTTTTGTTGAGAGTGATACTGTACATTTACTTCAAGTTTAAATGATCGATTCAGCAATTTTATTCACTCGTACCAATATCACATCCGACCGTGAAGTTTTCCCCGTGTTTTTAATTGTTACAATGAAAAAAAAAAAATATGTTAAGTCAGCATACTATTGATCTTAAATATTTAGTAGCTAGACTGTAGTATGTACTACATACTCTTATATAAAGAGAAATATTGATGGGTAATCACCAAGGGTTTTAAAATCGGATACAAGTATAAGCTGAAGTTCAATCCAGGCCCTTGGAGTAATTTTGTTCTTTCCAAATTATTGTTGCACAACAAAACATTTTATGACGCGATATTTTATCGGTGTCGGTGGAAAACCTGCTCTGTACATGTATACCTCCCTGCTCTTGTTTGATGGCAAACATTGGGGCCTCTTTTAAGGATAGAAACATCTGGACCCTTCCGGTGTATGTGTGTGCGCGTGTGTGTGTGGTGTGTATGTTCGTGTTCGTATATGTGCGTGACAAAAGACTCAAGAATACAGTGGGTCGGAAGAGGCGGTGCCCCCTAGGTCTGGCCACGACGGACGGAAGAAGGAAAGTCGCGGTGAAGTCCCGCGATTCCCTTTCTGCATCACAATGAGAAATATATATATATATATATAATAATCGTATAAAGAGATTTAACAGTGTACTGCCCTTTTTTACGTGGAACAATCAAACAGCTGCCGCGCTCTTCGGCTTATTTAAATTCTGACGCTACTTGACTGATCCAGATCACTGAAGATTTGCATATTATCGTGCACCTATACATACATCTTGCTAGAACAGTTTTAAACTAGGCAGCAATAACAATGCCATCAATGCATCATATTATAATTATTTTTCGTATGTTTTACTTATAGGTGAAAATGGATTGGTATTTTTTCATTTTTATACAACTAAACATTAATAATATACCAACTAAATCCGTCTTGAGAATACGACAATATGCACTTAATTGTTCAATACTTTTCAATAACCTTTAGTGCATATTCTATAACGCATTAGATTCAAACATTAGGTTCACGAGTATAAAAAGGGGGAGATCTTTTCGTTTTCACTTTATTTTTAAGTAACTAATATTCTTTTAGTTTTGTTAAAAATAAATAACCAGTTCTATGCCAAGTGAATAAATAATTTAATAATAGTATACAAAATAATATTATATAATACAAAAATAATGTTTTTCTTACGTAAACATTTTCTCCTACTTTTAAAATGTATTGTAGGCAATTGGTTCGCATAGGCTACCTACGTAAAGAAAAAAAAAATAAAAATTAGAAAAAAAAATACAGTACGTCAAAAAGTTATAGTATCTAAACATATAAACTAATATCACGCGAATGGATTTAAATTTTCCGACTTGATTATTTTGTTTGTACCTGAAAAATGATTATATGATCAGTTGTCGAAAAAAAAAAATAGAGTTACATATTAGTCATATTATATACTACCGCCGTCGCCACGCCGCATGCCGCTGGTCATCATCTAGTCACTGTGTATAGATTCTGGTACAACACCCGTAAGCGTCCCTTCCCTTTCGAAAACACGCGTACCTATGTATACAGAGCTGTAGTCGTATAATTTTTTTCTCCAACGTTTTGTTTCAAAAATATATTTAATAGACTGTGTAGAGGTATAACGCGCGTACCTATAATAGTATAATATACATCGTAACGCCACAAATACGGCGACCGGCCGTTCTGCAAACATCCCGTGCGTAATACCATAAATTACATCTATAGCTGTGTACACGATATAATATCTTCTATTACGATTTTCACGGATTTTTTGTTTTCCAGGCCACGAGACACGGACTGGAAGACTATTTATACATATATATTTATAGTATTATGTACACGAGCGTGCGTACACTTAGTAGGTAGTATTTATTATTCGGTCCACCGGTAATTGGCGGAATAACAAAATATTGGAACGCGCGAACCGCCGCCGCCGTCGCTCTGCTCCAGTGCGGACCAGTGCTACGATATGGTATTACGACATCATCATCGTAATATTGTATTTATATATTTATATTATGTACGTGCGTGCGCGCGCGAGATTCGTCGTACCGTGACCAAACACGTCGTATAATAACGCGATATAATTCGCACCGCGGGACCCGGGGTACACGACGAGAGAATATTACCGTGGTAAATACCCGCAAACGACCGTACATATCGCATTGTATACTTACATATTATTATTATTATTATTATTATTATTATATATACGTACACCTGTATATATGTATATAGTTACTATATGTTGTACCTACCGTGGTATGCTGGACCGCGGAGGCGGTTTGTTCCATGCACATTAGGCGGTTTCGACGGTTTCCCGTTCGGAATTCACGTACAACAGGATAGCAGTATATTATATTATATAGGTTTATATGTTATGCATATATACTTTGCTGCAGCCCCGCACACGTGCAACGAGGTAGAATAGAATAATAATAAAAATAATAATAGTAGGTATGTAATACATGAGGAATAATAATATAATATGTGTACGGTATAGATATAATACCTATAATACGCGTGAGTTACGATCTCGATGAAAACCGAACGACTTTTTTATTCGGTGGCTCGATTGCGGTAAAATCGGTTCATCTGCAGCAGGCGGTTGACGTTAAGTATATAAAAATCGTTTGGGATTGGTACTGGACGTGCGTAAAACGCATTGTTTTCAAGGAACGTTCCAAAACGTTCAGAACAACGTACTGCAGAAAGGGGTTTCTACATCGTTCGGTATATTTCACTCGTGATTAGCGTGCGGTTGCCGCTGTTGGGAAGTGTGCATTAGAAGAAGTGTTTACTAAGATAGTTTATTGTCACGATGTCATATAATCGCATATAGACACGGTTGGACGCGGCTCAACTGATACGGCAGGATTAAAGCTCCTTTGCCTCATCGCGGTTGTTTTGTCACTAATCTCGACTGCAAACCCATCAATCGCAATCATATTGGTGCAAATGTTTTTCACTCGTTTATATTTGATGTGCTTTGTTTTCGCACTCCGATAGTCTGATCATCCGTATAAGCGTTTTTCGAAAATAAAACACTTCGGAACATAAACATTTGCAACCGCGTGCATTGTACAACGGGTACCTGTATAATTATATTATAAGTTTGACCCCATCGAGAAAAGACCTGAAGAAATATTATTATAATAATAATAACCAGTCGAAAAGCACGGTGCGAAACTCCTAACGACTACAACGGTTTGAACTTTTGCCGGTGTGTTAAAGTCTCTCCAACATCATCTTGTATACACATATTATAGTACAGTTTCTACCCACGTGGCACAGCACGTGCGTGCACGGGGTGTGCGACGAAATTTATGAACCGCGGGGGCTCAGCGGTACGCGTATGCGTGTGTTCGACGACCACGGGAGCGGTATAGGTCTCGCGTTCAGGAAATGCGCCCACCCGAGTCGTAGGCGTACCCTGCTCTGGTTCGCTGCAGCGCGTACCTGTGCACGCGAGCGGGTACGTCGTCGCCGCGTACAATAATAAGCGCTCGCGCACGGTGCGAGACTTGGCGCAGAATAAAAGTGAAAGCGAGTCTTTCGTCTTGCACGCACGCGGCTAACCTAGATTTCACTTTCGTCGAGCGTGACCTACATTCCCGTCGGCTGAGACCGTGTGATCGTGCGTGAACAAGACACAGCGAGAAGCGCGTATACTACTTATATATATATACCTTATCTTCATATATATTTATATCTGTATATATCTCCTATATAATATACGTTATTATAATACGTATACATAATAATATCCCGCCAACTACTACCGCTGTTACGTTGGCCGCATTGGTCTCTTGCCGTAGTTATATAATTCTATTCCATTACAGACCTCCTCGGAGGATGCACGTTTTCCGGCGACGACGAATAGACGCGAACGCGTCTCTACAGAGTTTCGATGGCGGCATGGCGCACTGTCACGGTCAATATTCGTATTTTTACGATTGTAAACCATTTCTAATACATACACGCTTTATTTGGGTAGATACACCTAATTCCAATAATAAGCGTCAACGAACATAATCGAAGCACATCATGGCCGGTTGAATATTATGCCAACGTCGAAACATACACTATAATGTCCCTCTACATAGACACCTACCTTATAAGCACATATTGTATACTATATAGTAGTATATAGTCTTTATTATTATAAATAGCTTGCGACGGCATGTAACAAATGTCCGATTGCAGAAACGTTGAAAATGATAAAAGTTATTGTCGTAATGTCGTTTGTCTACGTATTTAAATTCGGCGTGGTATTAACTATTATGTATACATAGTAGTGCGTCTAAGATTAAATCCTACGCATACATTACATAGTTATGCTAATCCGAAATGCGAACGGTGTATCAGAATTGTGTGTTGATGGAGGGCTGCGGACACTTTATACAGACACCCGGAAAATTTTACGACTTATGCAACATTAAATTATAATACATGAAAAGTATTTAGTTTTTGAACAGCTATCTCGGATACAATTGGAACATACGTGAAATTGTATTCTATATATTATATCTACAATAATAATATTCTATAACAGCCCATTTTGGTGTTTGTAAATTTGTAATTCGTAACGTATAATCTAGGCGATATAGTAGCGAAATGAAACGTATAAAATCTGAAATGTGTACGTTTAGGATGTTCGTCAGCATTTTTTTTTCAAAAAAAAAAAAAAGTAACTAAAATGTTTGCTGTTATAAGTTATAGGTATTTATTCTAAGACGAACTCACCTTTAACTTTTAAGGCTTTTAACCAGTAATATTTTATATTTTTCAAACATTAATGGTTGGCATTCAATTTTATGATAATTGAAAAAATCAAAAATTCTGCATAGGATGCTTTTGATAGAACATTTAATTACAATTTACAATAAATTAATTATAGTGAATATTAGGTTAAATACCTAATAACTATAGAAACACGATTGACGTACACATCGTTTTCACGAATTGCGTATGTTGGACACTCAAATATAATTAACGTATTTTTATCAAAACAATATAAATGCGTTTATTCAATATACATACATAGGTACATCATACACATAGAACAATATTATTACAACGATTAATATTATAAACAATTTTATCGCATTATGATGAAAAGTGTAAAGAAGAATACAGAATAACGATCAAGTATAATTATTGAAATACTAAACGATAATGACAAGCAGCTACTGAAGTGAAAGTTTTTATCAACTAAAATGTGTTCATATTATTAAAATACTATGTATGTGTTACTATATCGATGAATAATTTTAAGTTTGTATGCTTAAATATAAATTATAATTATAATTATTCTAAATATTTTTAGATATGTTAGTAGTTAACGTAAACGTGTGTTGAAATTTAAATGTAGACTTTTCATGTGATACACATTATATGCTATACAGTCACATTGTTAGTATCTCTAAAAATAATATTATACATAGCAAAATTATTAATTTAAATAAATGTGGATATGAATATATGATCAACAACTCACACCTTCGTATATTATAAAATATATATTCTACATAAGCAGAACTTTGTACGCTCAAGAAATTTCGCGTACGGGGTAAATAATTACTTTTTTTTTTCATTGGTTTAACTCATTTATACTTGAATATTGTAAGTTTTGATTTTCTTTGTCTTCCATTATAGTTTTAGAATAATTATAATAAACATAGATTTTTTTTCCAATGTTTTACCAGAACTCAGTATTTTACAAACGTTTTGTTCTATGCTGTAATAATCATTTATCCCACGCACGTGGTTATACAGTTCTAGAAATCACATATCTGTTGTCTGTTCGAAAGTTAGTTGGAGGAACTCAAGACCTGAACTAATCTTTTTCATTTTAGTCAAGTTGGTGATTTTTATTGGGAAGAAGTAATTATTTATTAAATTAATAGTACTATAAACAATGGAGATAATCTAACGAAAAATCACAGAAAAAAAATCGGTAAAATGTACAGAATATAGATTTTTAATATATCGAATTCCGTTTTTCGATGTAATACTAAAAACACAATAATAATCAGGGCTTAGAATTTTTATTTAATGCTCATATTACAGTATTATAAATATCGTATATTGTATTCGGAATATTAAATTTTTTCGTGCCAATTATAATTATTATACATATTTATGTTTTCTGAGTGTTTTTCGTAAAATGTTAATTAAATAATATTGGTTTTATAAAAATCTTGAAAAATTTAATATTAAAGTCCTCGTGTATTGTTCTTAGTCATATAAGAAAAGATCAACGATTCTTAGTTACAATTTTTTTCTGTAAGTATTTAAATTTGTAATGTTGCCAAAACTTTATAAAAATCATAAAAATCTGCATTATTTATTTAGTTAAAAACTCTTACAAATTTTAATTACAAAATTTAAGACTTTAGTCGATGTTTAACATTGAATAAAAAACTCTTCACTAGTTGTTACTTTTAGTTTATTTTTATAAACAAACAATAAATATTATTAGGAATAAAGGTATTTAATAATCTGTTATTTTTAAAATAGTTCTAAACTATACAAATTTAAAAAAAATGTTATATTGTTATTTGCGGACCTCCAGTGTTTTGAATGGGATTATATTACATTCATGTCATTGAATCTATGGTTTAAAAATTTACCATTATTATTAATAAACCTATATAAATAAAAATTGAAGTGAATTATAATAAAGTAATTATTATTCATATTGATATAACAAACACAATTTGGTTGTTAATTCATTTAAAACAAACATAGATAATATTAATAAGATAATTGTTCTACAATAATGATCCTAATAATTAATATGATATAATTATAATATTATTATTTTTCATTTGTTTTCTATGGTAAAAAAACATCACCAACTAATTACTATAAAACTAATAACTCTGATGAATAACTCAGAATTTAAAATAAATATTGTAAATGTTTAAAATTATTATACCAACTATACCTAATTAGTAACTAATTATATATAGGTAGGTATATATACTGACATTTTATGCTTTACACAAATATAAAAAGATATAATTGCTATGAATAAATAATCACAGTACTTACAATACAAACAAACGACCAAAATTGGTTTAAAAATGATTTTTCAGCTTTTATTCCGTGGTCATGATTAATGTAAGCTAAGCTCATTCTAAAACTAAATAATAATAAAAAAAAAAAAATTGAAATAATTGTTGTCGTATTCGCTTACTTCCTGTAAAATGCCAATGAGATGATTAAATAAAAGTTCAACATCTATGAATTTACAAAATGTTTCCTCACTCATTTCCACGAATATTATCTAATTAGATCACCAAAGTACCAATAGTAAAACAACAAATATTAAGAGGCGTCCTATATATACATACATATCCTTTATTTATTTCAAGACTATTCGCAGTAAAAAAATACACTATGTACTCTACTACTATGATACCGCAACTGTATAATTATTAGCTATACTATTCGTTATTTATAAAAGAAATGTGCATTTATTATCCGTGTACTTATTCGTTTCTGCAAGTTTTGGATTTAAATAATTTATTAATAATTTAATATGAAATTAACGAATAATGTTGTTTGTATTTACTATATACAAAAAAACCAGATTATTACGCATTTCAAGCTACCATAGAAATGTGCATAGGTAATAAGTAAGATCATATACTTAATATTTATTTAAAAAATACAACTTGTGAAGCGAATTATTTTCTACAATTCTACATATAAATTAAAATAATTATGTATTTTTGTAATGGTTTCTGAATTATACATATAAATTAAATAAATTGTTTTAATTTGTAAACTAATGTAATACCTATAAAGAGATTTAAACTAATAAAACATTTTTTAAAGAACTGTGTAAAGTATAATTTATAAGAACTATTATGCGAAAATATAAATAATTATGATTACATTGTTGTAAGTTAATTGTATACTCATATGTCATATGGAACTTAAATAGTTAATATTGATGTAATAAATATTATATATTAGTTCTATAGTATAGTGTATTCAACTTGAATTTATCTAAGAAATATTTATACTAAAATTTATTTTACACATCGCGTATTACCCGAGATCCTGTATTAATCATTCGTGTTTTAAAATAAATACTTTGATAATTTCTAGGGATTTATAAAAATTTGGAACTTAATAAAATCGGTTGAAAATAAGATCAAATTAAATGTGTTTGGTCGAAATTTAATTTATATTTTACTAACAATTAATTAATTATAAATCATAGATCTTTTCTATTTTAACAACAATATAATCAATAATAATTAATGTAAGTATACATATTATATTATTATATAACATAATAAATTGATAAAATGTCAATTGTATATAAATTACAATGATAAATAAGACTCCTTTAAGTACTAAAAACAGAATTCTTGATATTTAATGTGTAGAATTATAAGAATTTACCTATTTTTACACCTTTCTATTTTTTTATTTAAAATTGTTTTATCTAATATTCAAAACAATTTAATAGAAATTAGGATAAGGATTTCGTTCTAAAATATCTTTTTTTAGGTACATATTACTAAAACATTTGATATTTAATAACACTTATTTGTGATGTATTTATAATCGATTATATTCCTATAATTATTAATGAAATATGGATTCTTATCAGTTTTAAATCGTACATTTTAAGAAACGAGTTGTTACACAAAACTTAATTCAAATATTTGATTCATAAATTAATAGATGTACTCGTATATTATACGTAAATTCTTGTATTTGTAGTAAATGAAAAACTCATAGATGATATACAAAGAAAATGTAGAATCTTGTAAAATAACGTAAATATTTTTTTTGATAAACAAAAAAAAAAAGGTTATCTGGTCAAATAATACAGGACAAATTTCAAAATATGTCGGTGGTACTCGGATATAATGAGGTTGAGAAAACTGTTGCATTAGATTATTAAATGTTTAATAGATAGTTGATTTTAATGATTGATATTATACTTACAACGGACTGTTTTTTAACATATTGGTAATAAAACTGTAAATTTAGTGTTTAGATAGATTAATAAGTTAGAAGTGCCCAATTAAATAAGCATTTGTTTTACAAATGGGAAAAAATAATAATTCGTTACACGTGTTTGGTAGTAGATGTAAGAACTGCAGTAATATAATTCCTGCTAAAATTTATTTATGTATTATAATTTGCATTTTGAAATGAACGATTTTAAAACAATTTAATAAGGCATAATAATACAGAATACAGATTGTCATCCACAATAATACAGGAAATATTATTATGATCATGTTATAACTTTACAGAATATATATTATTATGTAGAAAACTTATAGTTATTATCTGTATTGTTTTAAAATTTTCAAATATTGTCATTACCTCCACGTGTCCACACGTGCGTCCGCAGGCCGACCCCGGGGGCCACGTGCATTGAAGGACGTCAACCCGAGCCCATCAGGTAGGTAGGAACATAGGTAAACAGGCGCGGTGGTCACCATTAATCTAAATCCTTAAAATATATCTACACACACACACACACACACACACACACATATATATATACACGCACACGCATACACATATATACAAATGTATACAATAAATACGGAGAAAATAAAAGTAAAATATAACGCATAGGAATCCTCACAACTCATCCACTTAATAGGGAACAAACTATATATATACAACTATGTACAACTTATAGTATAGTATATATATTATACTCCTTGTCGGTGCATAGTCGAGAGCGAGCGCGCCGCGGCAATTTTTCGACTTCTGGAATACCGAAACTCGTATGTTCTCGAAGGTCAACCACATGTTTTTTTACATGTTACAGATGGACTTTTATTAAGATAAAAGGTTTTTATACACGATTATAATATGGAAAAATATAAATTAAAAAATATACGTAGATATTGTATGTATACATTATGGAAAAATAACCAAAATACCTGATTATTACACACGCAATAGATTGTAATAAACTAATAACTATCTTCGGAATAATTAGGTGACGCGTTCGAGCTTAATGGAAAAAGTTAATGAACAATAGATTAATCAATGCGATAAATATAATATCACTATAGTAATAGTAAGTAACAACTTCAACACATATATGCAGATAATAGGTATGCATAATAATGCGTTTATGAACTTATGGACTATTATTTGATGAAAATTATTAAAACCCAAATATGGCCGGTTTATGTAATAAACAGAATTAATCTTTGTTGATAAATAGTGCACCGTGAAAGCCAATAACATTAAAATTTGAAATAAGTTTGAACAATAAATTACTTTAAAATTTAAAGTAAAAATTAATTAAAATTTTTTATTTTATGTCAAATTGCTATATTATATTTCATAGAACTAAGTCACATTAATCTTATAAACACTTAACAGACGATAATGCACTTTCAGGATACTGAATTAAAAGATTTATATTATTACCTAAATTATCTAAAAATCATTCGAGAACAAAAGAGTATCAACAGTGTATAATGGGGTCTGTATCGTTTGATAGGAAATTGGAAGTAGAGGATATTATTATTCATAAGGTTACAACAATTCTTTATATTTGTAAGTCATTATATAAAACAGCCTATATAGACGTATTAATAAATAAGATAAGATAAACTTGATTGAAGTTATATAATCAATATTTCACATTGATTTGTTAATAATACAGTTAACGTTTAAATAGAGACGATATTTTATTGTTTTGAAGCAGGTGTAGTACAATTATTCTTAGAATTTATTGTTTTTAGGTATAAAAAGACAATCATAATAAAAAAAACTATTGTCTACATATAAATCTATAAATCGTTTTAGATAAAATTGAAAAATTATATAAATATCATAATCAGTTGAGTAGCACAGGGATGAGATTAAGTGCAACATTCAACATTTACTATGTTCCGTCGTTGGTAATATTTGTATATTTTAATTTCAACAAATTAGGTTATACATTTTTAGTTTTTCTATAAAATAATTGTACAGGTAATAGTACAATGTTATTTAACAGCACAACCAGTTAATTATATACTTCATTAAGAAGTCAGAATACAATTAATATATCTAAATTAAACTCTGTTCGAAAAATTGGACGTACAATTTATTATTACTTCAAATTAAAATTTACTTCATATTTTTGCAACTTAGCAAACTAATTATTTTTAATTAGACACTTTTCCAAAAATCATAAATTATAGGTGCCAAATTAAGCATGTGCACCTCAAGCCAGTCTTTACAATTTGTTGGATTTGTACTAATAACACACTCTATATGTTTACTCACCCGTATGCTCCACTATTATAACTCCTCGTTTTATCTTATTATTTGATAAACTAACTCGAGCTAATTTTTAGTTTTTGAAAAATATTAAGTGACCTTAGTGATGCAACGATACCCCTGAGATCTATGTGTTATTAATTTTTATGATTCAGTATTTAACTCACGAAAATTCTTATCCCATGTCAGTACTGAATATAGTACTATGTACTAATTATATAAGAGATAATCAATTTTTAATGCAATGCATTTAGTCCAAGAGGATTAATCTTTTTTATAATTCAATACAATGTTGAGTTAGGTTCATTTACTGAGTACTAAGTTAGTCGTTTACCCTACATTAATTATTATTACATTACATAATATGTCATATACTCATATAGATAAGTGATAACAAAGTAGGAGTAGGTATATAGTGTAAATGAATAAGTTAGGTTAGTTTATAAATTATATTTATAAGTTAAAAACATAATAATAATTTTATTTCTGTTCATGTATGAAATAAAATTATAATCATTATTCAACCATGATAAAATTAAAGCAACATTTTTCATTTAGACTTTGAACCAAGTTAGTAATAACTATAGGTACAACGAAAAAACTAAATACCTATAAAGTCAAACCAATATGGATCCAAGGTTTATTAAAAATGTTAGTATAAAAAAAAGAATTATTAAGTTACTTACATACCAAAAAATAGAATATGATAAAACGTTGAAGTTAATGTATATCTCATGCTACAATAAACTATAATATAATATCGGGGTCGGGGCTAAAAACTAATTATGTATTAACTATAACTAAATTGAGGTTAATCAGTGCAATAACAACGAATAGTTTATTGGTCGAACCGAAACTAAGTTGAATTATAGTCGTTTTTATTTTGTTGCCATTCAACATCTTTCTAATAATAATACATCTAACGTGAGATTGTCGAACACGAGTTATATTCTCACGAGAACATTAGAATACTGAAGAATATCTTATGTAATCTGAATATAAAAATTCGGCTATAGTATCTCCTACTGCTATAACTCTTAATGGTTGTCAACCTATTTAGACATTTAGTACAGTAGATATATAATATTAATATGTTATATACGAATGATATAATCGAAAATGAGTATTATGCATAGACGTTCCGAAAACATTTTAAAATACCTCAAGTCAGAAAATATTTAATAACTTATATATCTATTCATATATATATATATATAATGGTGTGCCGCGAGAGTTCATTAAAAATAAATATATATTTTAAGTAGGTATCTTCGATAGGACCGCACTGTGAAATGCGTAGTATTCTTCTTAGGCTACCTACATTAATATTATTTGGTTTTAATAAATATGTATAGATCAGATGTATTTATGTCACATTCAGATGTTGTAGTTTGATTCAAGACCATTGGCTTGACTAAAAAGCATGTGTACTCGTGTCTAGTGATAGGTATACATCACATAAAAATTAAAAAGTAATATTATTTAACAGCGACAGACTAACCGCAAAATCACGATTTATTATTATTATTTTTACTATCAACAAACAATATGTACACACTATACGGATATTTTCAGGTTTGACTATTACATGATCACCCACTGTCCACTTTCCCTAACCTCATTCGTTATTTGATTGGCTGATACGCTGGTATACGGACGTGAACGAAAATATTATTACATTACACCTTTATTGATACGACGACGATACTATAATATATAGTTATAAATTATAATATTATTATTATATTTACCTGTTTTATTTTAATATTTTTTATCAAAATTCATTAGATATCATAATAAACTAATTCGTGTTTATTTATCAATATTATATTATTATATTATTACAGTAATGTTATGGTTAACCTTATTATACAATATTGTGTTAAAAGACTCAATAAACTTTTATTTTAAACAGAATAGTAAAAACAAAATTTAGTTATTAGTTTAAAGTTTATAAATAGTTTATAAATATTCAATTAATGTCGACATAAATGTGCGTTAAGTATAGATATTATAAAACGGTTACGTATATTTTTATTTCAATGAGGAAAAGTTATAAAAAAAAGTATTATTAAAATAAATTATAGATGTAATCATGTATCTTATATGAAACATATTAAATAAATGAAGCAATAAACTCTATTATAGCTCCACTAGTAATCTAAAATGCTTTGTATATCATTGTTAATCATAATTGTCTTGTGTTAAAAATTACTCATAAAGTCATAAATATATAATATGTATTTACAAGTTCATCACAAAATATATTATACAATATATGTTTACATGTTGAATGTAAAAATATTGTATAAAATGACTATGATATCAATATTAACACAGCAATAAAAAAAAAATGTTCTATATAAAGTATCAAGGATATTTATGATTTATCGAGTATTAAAAGTATAATAGGGTTCTTCAACATGTGTCTCCTCAATATATTAAATAAATCAGTATTTTTTTTTTTGATTTTGTTTACTGCAATAAATGATAAAAATAAAAAGTATACATATTGTCTTTTGAATATATCTATGTATTTAATGAAATGTATAAATAATCAATAATTATGTATTAAAAAATCTTCTTCGGCGTAATATATATATACGAATTACATTTGAAATATACAACGTTAAAAAGACACAGCTATTTCATGTTACGTAGCTGAATACGTACGATTGTACAAAAAATAACATGGTTATTGGTTATAGACTATGCGATAACACAATGCGGTGTATGGTTTGTTTGCCAAAGGTATGTAAAAATTATACGGTTCACTTGTTGGAAAAAAATATATAACTATAAATAAATAATACGCCTGAACATATAGCTACATAATAATATATTATATTATATCAGTAGACATCCATGAAAAATTGTTAATTATAATTGCCAAAATGTAAACGGCGTTTATGTGAACTTCCGACAGTTTAATCATAGCGTTCTTTTCGCGTCGATAAAAAAAAAAAAATTTAATTAAAAATTAGTTGTGGTCATCTAGTGGAGAATAATAATCTCTAGAAAATATATGATTCTGTTATTGTCGCACTTTCTCGTAAAAAAAATAATATCTCCATATCATATGATATACATTCATAGCTAAAATACTGCTAGTACAAGTATATTGGACGGATCGACCGTATACTTTTAATACGGAAAGAGAATACGATTTTTGATTCAAACTGGCTCTGGTTAAAGCGTGAGATAAGCTTGAAATACCTGCGTAAATCCTTTATGTGACCAATGGTAGGGGTCAGTGTGCCCTTTTTGTTCAGATACCGTGAGAGTAGAACCTTTGCAAAAGTCTCATAATAAAGGGTTGCGCAAAAAGGGTGCTAGTTGTCTGCACTTGCCTCTCTTGCGTAGCAGGTACAAAGGTCTTTCGAAATACTAGGGGCTGTGTATGAAAATTTGATAATCATTCGTACAAATAAATTCACCGAGTTGAGCAACACTCTGCTTTTATTTAGCACACGCCAATATTCATACCATGAACCTCAAACCTCAGGGGGATTCACCCTTTCAACATTTTTACAAGACGTTTTCTCTCTCACTCCGTCTATATAATTACACGCGAAGAATAAAAAACAATATGCACATATATACACCACATAGTATAATGTACAACAAATATATACGCATGTAGATATGTATGTTAAAAAAAAACAACAATAATACTTGCAGTGTAGCTCGTGAGTCATTCGTGCAGCTGTTTCTGGAGATTTTGTAACACTTTCAAAGTAGGGATGGTGAAGTGAATAGTACGTGCCAAACAATGGTTGCTTTTGTGAAGAAAAGAAAAAAAAATCCACAATGAAAAATTCAACAGTGTGGAAGTAAAGAAATGTCCTGAACACCCGAAACCCTTTAATGGATCACAAGGTCAAATGGAAAACAAGGGGGTATATTGTTAACAGGTAAGATTTGAGGCCACGTGGGGATAAGTTCAAGTTCGCTTGCTCTTAAGTCACTTTGTGGTGTCACACATTATAATCAAATCACAGCATGAACGGTCGATCTTACAAAAATATATAATTGATTTTTTTTAATAGTCACTGAATTGAAATGTTTTATATGCACCTAAAATTTCCCGGAAGAATAAATTGAAGGGTTAAATTAAGAAAAATATTGACTTGTAACGTTTTCCTTTTCAATTATTTTGATAGTTGGTATTTGATGTAACAAACCATTAGAAAGACAATGATATAGTTATTTCTAAGGTACGCATTCATAAATATAATGTATATATATAAATATAATCACACTTAATTCAAGATACATAACAATATTACTTCTTATTCCTTAATGTGTGTCATTTAATACGTTTTTGAAGAAATTTGATATTCATGTTATAATTCTTTAACTTGAAAAATAGAAGGAGCGTTTATTTTTTTATTTTGAGAAAGAAATAATTAGTTTATCAACTAATGTACTCATTGTTATTTGAAGAATGAAAGTGTGAATTTAATTGTAAAAAAAAACGCATACTATGTATTGTTAATAAAGCTATATTATTATTTATATAACACTAGAATAGTATGTATTATAAACCTGTACATGTGGACTATATTTATTGATATTTTGTTTTTTATATAAATTACTCATTAAAAACGTGTTGGGTTTTAACGATCACGTTTTATATAAGTATTCTTTGTTGTCATGGAAAAGTTTTATTCGTAATTATTACAGCAAAGAATTGTACATAATTTATTAATAAATATTTTTCTTGTATCTATTATTGTCTATTAGACCATTAGAAACGAATAATATCCAATAACTAAGACTTTCTGATATAAAATACGAGTATAAACCCTGTTGTTTTGCTTGCCAATTAGATACAAAACTGGGTCAATTTAGACGGAACAAGTAAAAAAAGATTCATGTTTAGTGTTAAATAATACGTAACAATAACAAAAGTACGTATTTATTTATTAGTAAATTAACAAAATTCCCAAATTACAAATTAACAAGTATAGGTATGCATACTTATAATCTAATCAGAATATCTGCTATAAAAATAATATCTTAAACATTTAAATAATAAATAAATTCAATTTATATATTTATATAATTTATCTGTATATTTGGTTATAAATCTAATCGATAATTATTTCATCTTAATGAGTGTTCTAGTAGAAAAATGGTTTGATACATACTCGAAGATTACATTAGATATGAAAAGTATAAGTTATATTATAGTTCATTAGTATTAATTGTAATACATAAATCATATTCTGCGAGGTAGTAAAAATAATTGTATTTACTAATGTTACATTAAAAAATTAATTATATTCACTCCAGTGCCTGTAGTATTTGATAAGAGGGTCAAATAGTTAACCTTTATTTAAACACCAAATTTTTCTTCACTTCTATTTGAATGCATATGGTAAACACTTTTGATTTAATTTATAAATAGTTATTATAACTGTAATATATAGGTACTTTCATAACTATAGGTACTCAAATGAGTTTATTTCATGACAGTTCCTGATTTCAGTATAATATGAAATGGTCTATTCCTCTATGACATTCTGAGATATGAAAATAAATAATCCAAAAACAAGAAAAGGATAAAAAGATATATACGAGTAATTAGAAGACTTTTATAATAATGCAATAAAATATAATTATTTTTTCAATTGAAGAAAAAGTAAAATGCATTAAAACCAAATGGAAAAAAGTTATTCTGATCAATAGTAATAATATTGATAAATTTATCACCTTTTAAATTTAATAAACGTAATACTTTACGTTAATTAAACGTTATTTTGCATATGAATTCTCGATTTTTTAGGCAATACTTTGTATAAAAATATTCTAAACTAACAATTCCAATATAACTAGAAAAAGTATTATGCTCATTTAAAGATCAGTAAATTATATAAAAGTCGATCGTCGATTTAGCATATAATTTTGACCTCTCGATAGTTTTGTAGCATTATGTACAGACATAAATGCTCGTTAGTTTGAAGTGATCAGTCTAGTCTTATAGCGAATCGATTATATTAAATTGATATTATTCATTAAAATATATTAAATGGTTATTTTTTACTTTAAAATAAAGACCCTCACGTATAACCTTTAAAATGTTATGTTTATCCGTTTATAACCGTTCGTTCGGCCCCAATCAATAAAATTTATAATTTTTTCAATTCTGAAAATTTCTATACAAATTCTTACCAATTGTGTACTAATTGTATACATGAAGAAAACTATACATTTCTTGATAGTGGGAGAAGAGCGACGAGCATAACAAACGTCTGTTAATATGCTATTGAGTATTATTGAATATCAACATTAATAATTTAGTAACAGTTATATTCAGATGTATATGAATATATATTAATTTATACATAATTCTATATTTATTCATTAAGAGGACACCACATCCGCATGTGTCGTCACCGTCCTAAAAACGTACAAAATAGCAAATCTGTGTTCGGCAGAAATTATTTTGTATTGTTAGCTATAATATTATAGTGAATTGGCCGATTATTAAACTTAAAGTGAAGAAAATTATCTGTGCAATAACATAGGTTTTTTGTGATATTTTATTTCTGAAGCAAATTATGAGCTTTTTTAAATTGTAATATTCTACACAATCATACCTTACTTAAGAAATAAAATCACGTAAAACATATGTCATCGATAAGATTCTTCCTTTAAAGATTGATAATGGCCAATATTTACTCTAATATTAAAGTTAATAACATAAAATTGATTCTGCCAAATGCATATTTGCTATGTTGTACGTTTGTAAGACGGAGACAATGCATGCATGGTCTCGTCTTAATAGACGATAAATAAAAGTATAATTGGTCATTGCTGACAACAAAAATAATTCTCTAGGCTATATCAATATATTTAAGATATCGATATGACGGTATAAACTTACCAATAATTAACAAATATATACTATGTAATAAAGATGAATATTATTTAGAAGTATTAAACGAGTTGAATTTGATAAAAAAAAAAATTATAAAAATTCATGTGCAATAAATATCAGAATTCAGGAAGTGCAAAATTACAATGTAATGAACTAATGAATATTATTTACTATAAGAATGACACGCCTGAGGAGGGTTCCTGGATTATATACTACACTCTCACGAAACCTTGTACTTTAGTATTTAGTATTTATCTTATATTCTTATCCACTTATCAGACATCAAACATATAGGTCCACTTGTCTTTAAAAATAAATCACTATTAAAAATGTGAAGCTTATAAGTAAAAATGTATAAGAATCTATGTGTAAATATTTCAACGATGTTTATTTCTCGTTTTAAAATTATAACCGTTTTAATGAGAAACAGTCTTTTTAAACCGAATTCTAGAAATAAAAATTATTTCCTTATAAGAAAAAATGGAAATAGAAGAACATTATTCGATATCAATTTAAATCCGACATTTTTGAGGTTGGTGAATTTTTTTTACCACTTAATATCGCCTACATAACGTCAGTATATCCATTAGCATTCTTGTGGCAGAGAGTTATGCCTAACGACGAATTGGATTGTTCAGTTAATAACATTCGGGATTATACTCCTCTCTCTCTCGCACACACATTCGCCCTCTCCTCTTTTTCACACACACATTCTCACTCTCTTACTCTCTTATTCTCTCACTCTATCCCTCTCTATTTCTCTCGCTCACATTCACTTATTCACTCACTCTCACTCTTTTTCTCGCTCACTCTCTTTCTAACTCACTTTTCTCTCTCTTTTTCTGTGCGACCAAACAAGTCGTAACCGAGAAAGGAGCAAGTCGGTCAGTAGGCTAATAGAAAGTGAAAATCATGACTACCAGGTCCAACGGTACAAATAAAGTTACGTCACCCCGGCCATTTTTATGGGCTGCCAGGCCCGGACCAAACAAGTGAAAGTGTTGTTCAAGGACGACCGCACACAGGACTTCAAACAGCGCACGTATACGAGTCAAATAATTTTACTTTAAACAAAACACGTTAATGGGCGTTAGGTAAAAACCAAAAGGAAAAAGAAAATAACTGATCGTTGGTGTAGTAGCAATAAATATTGTACATCCAATTTAGTTCTCTTGGTATGTACGTGTTTAACAATATTTTTTGGGGAAATCTTAACTCGTACAAAAAATTTACTATATGGCTATGATACCAACATGAATTAAACTATTGACAACTTCTAAAAATTACTAGAAATGTAATAAAATAATTCAATTTAAATTTCAAAAATATCGAACACTATTTACAGTAAAATATAAGTACAATTATAATAAATTTATTTGTGATATTAAAATCCAATCACGCATAAACTATAACCACTTAATGACGTAATTTGAAGAAGACCGTATCGTATAATACTATTAGGTATAGTAAAGTGCATAGCTATATTCAGACATGTCATCATAATATTATAATATTGTGATACTATTATATCATAGTTAATTTAAAGAAGTATACTTGATTTAATTAAATAATGTTATAATACAACTGTTTTGGAGATTTTCGATGAAAATAATATTGTATTTAAATTATATTCAAAATTGAAAATTACTCATGTACATTTTTAATATCTTATAGAACATAGAGATAACTCTATAACAATTAAAAATAATTGAAGTTTAAAGTAAAAATATAATATTTTAATATTATATTAGACACATGTAAACCTTGTACAAGAATATTATTATTGTCTAATTTTTCTCGGTAAAAATTGGGCAAAACTGATGTTTTAATAATTTATTTTCGGATTGTATCAATAAATATATAAACATTCCCTTTATATTTGTTATAAAAATTCTTCTGGTTCTTTCTGTTTTGTCATAATATACAAGTCAACATCCACAAAACCAACTAAATATTCAAAATTCATATTTTTATCTAATGGGCACGTCAGATAATAACCTCTTCATTCCTAGTTTAAATAGTTATCAACTAAGTTTTTGAACATAATAATTCCAATTTGTTCTAAATTTCACTTGAATCTCTTAACACTTCTAGTATAATGGATCTAAATAGCTAAATCAATAGGTACATTTTGTACGTAAACGGAAGTAAGGAATATGTAATTTTTTTTGTTCATATTTTGGATTTCCACAAATATTGGATACGGTATTCAGGATAGTTATCATACTATGAGTTTCAACAAATTTTTGAATAATAATTACTTTATCATCAATGAAATTAAAATTTTTATTTATTTTTATTTTTTTATTACTAAATTCGTATAAATTATACCTAAGAAAACATAGAACTGTGTTTACTTCTATTTCCGTACATTTTTTCATAATTATTATAAAATATAGGTCGATCTGAGTGAGACAACCAGTTTAAACAAACACTTGCATTACAAACTACAAACACCAACCGTGAATCTTATAAGTGCCGACAAAACATGTTTTGCACTAATACATGTTTTCAGAAATTATTATTTAAATGCATATTATAAAACATATTATGTATAAAGTAGTTATTAAATCACATAGACCTGTTAACTTTGATTTTAACATCTTTCAAATATTATTTGTTTTAGCATGAAAGTAGTATTTTGTACCCATACAATTTACTAAACTGGCTCTTAATATTTTATAATGTATATCTAAAGAATTTTATTGTTAAATAGTCTTACAACGTTACGAATTTTATACATATATTGTTTTATTAAGATTTATCCATAAATATATACATAGTTTAAAAATATATAATATTAATATTTTACTAAATTATACAAATAATGAAACACAACCAACTTAGTATATTTTAATTTTAATTTTGAGCATCTTTCATTTTTAACATATACACATCATACATATATAGTATGTAAGATTTGAATACATTGTATTTAAAATTCAAATTAGTTTAATATCAATATTAACGATTTCAATAATTATAGGCCATAAAATCTACAGAAAATGTATAGAAAATAATTTAAAACTATTTTGATTTAAAAAAAAAAATGTTATAATAAAAATAATAAAGTGTTATTGTGACATCTACCCTACTTTGTATAGTTCAAACGATCGGGCATGTCCTTGGCCTTGTCCCGAGTAATATATACTACCTGTATGTCGAAAAACTTCAAATAGTAAAAGCACTTTCGTTTGTAAATCGAAAATATATATTATTTTCTTTGCAAACCATAACCTTATAAAAGATGAACGTGTTATTTAATTTTTTAATTTGAAAACATCAATACTTATACTATTTTTATGTTTCTTATGCATCTACATACGCTTATACAATACATTTTAGGTATGAACTTAATTCTATTTTAATTTTAAAACTAAATAATATCATTTTAAATCAAATCACGTAAAAATTACTATGAAATAAACAAGTATGAATCAATAATGTTTATGGTTTTGTTTACTATTTTATAAAATTTGAAACGTATAAACAAGATAAAAGTACCATTATACATTCAGTACATATTCTATTTGTTTCTAATTTACTAATATGTATACTTGGCATATATTGAGTATATTTAATACTATAAACCATTATACTTCATACAGTTTAGCAAAAAGAGTTAATTTGTTTTATTTCTGATGATCAACAATTATTAAAATTCAAAAGATTTACTGTTTATATTATTAATCGTATTAAATTAAATATATAAATTACTAATGTTACAAGTGATGGTGTCCACTAATTAAGAAATATGTTGTTAGTGTTGTTACACACTACTGTTTATGTTTTATTGTAAATTCAACGATATCATTAAATAAATAATAACTGAAATTAGTGGTAAAAAAAATGTATAAAGAATTTAATATTTTACAACTGCTAATAAAACTTTATTATTATAATAAATGAACAGAAAACCTCTTGTTTTAAAAGTTAGTTGACGTACAATTCCATTGATTATATATTACATAATTATATGTAACGAACATATAGTAATACATAATAAATTATAACATATATATATATATATATATATATATTATATATAAGTACACAACCAACGATAAATAACAATAAAAAACAGTAGGTTTATTTGATATATTATTTATTTAATCCTAAAATCATACATTCATCACACCATAATTTCGGTAAATATAGTATAAATATATAATTGTTTTCATTAATTTAATATTAAATTTACAAATATTTGAAATTTATGAACGTTATTTTGTGTATTGATACATTGTATAAATTATTATATTTTTTGAAAGTGCTCAAGACATCTACGTAATTAAATAATCGCTGTTCGTTGATCAATGTCAGCATACCGTAATTATTGTATACTTTGTAATGTAAACAGCCAACTATTTATACCTGTACATACCTAAGCTCAACTAAGGAACATATATAATAATATCAAAAATAATCAGTATTCACAAGTTTAAGTAAAAGTAATTTTAAAAAATGACATGTGAAAAATTAAAATCATACATCCTAATATTGTAGTATTCGACATAATAATAATATCTAACAGATATTATTTTATAGTAATGTAATAATTGGTAGTATCGATGTACTGCTATTTTACGGTCAAATCTATAATGTTAAAATAATTTTATAATAAAATGTTTTCAACATATGGAAAGCATGTGTAGAGCTACATAAATGCGTGTATTATATTTATTAGTAATTAGCGTGCATCATTATATTATATAGTTCTTGCGGAAGGGATACATCGAAAAATCTACTTAACGTCCGGAGAGTTCGATTCTATATTATTATATAATTACACGAGTGTTGTATACGCTTTATTATTATTATACGTGTAGGTATATTGTTCAAATACGATATTTTCAAATTAACCATTGGAGAATCTAAAATGAAAGTTATTGCGAAACGCACACAATGAAAAAAGATAATTAGTATCAAAGCGGTGGCGACAAAGACTTACGACGAAGAATACCTGCATGTGTGCGTGCGTGCAGTGCTGCTAGTGTGCGTGTGCGCTCATTGACGCGAGCACGAGAAGTGCAGGGTGTGAAATTGTACGCCCGTTAATTTTTAATTCACTTAACATACGTTTTGGACAAGGAAGTCCTCGTTCAAAACCATGATTTAAAATTTGTTTAAAAACAATTCAGTACATTATGCTTGTTTATTCTAAACAGACAGTTGTAATTTGGCGTTTAGAGTAGATAGACCTGGATGAACTAAACGGTGTAGCGGGTACTTGGGTTGTTTTTTTCCATACAGAAGGTATAGATACGATAAAGTCGAAACGCCTGAACGATACGCGATCGTTACGAAATCGACAGAAATAATATGTATTAAGTATCTGGCGGTATAAGGACTGTTTCAACGTAGTTGTGTTATAGTTATGTTTAGTTATTTTATGAGTGATGATTTTGTCAACCTTCCCCCGTAGCTAATAAGCAATAATAATACCGACAAACCGAACACAGAATTTACGGATTCGCCCGCAGCATATAATATAATATATCATAACAGATATACGTATTCAGCTATGGGATAATGTTCCGCGTGCAGTGGCTCGTCTAGGGTTCCGAACACACGCCTATAGTATTATAATAATCTGGGTGCGTTACAGCACGTACAAGTGTGCTCGTGTGTGGAATCGGTCGGAAAAAAAAACAGTCGAGAACGCGCGGCGAAGAAAAGTTGGTCGGGGGTCTTCTCGTCTCCTCCGCCGTCGTGCTGAACAATCTTTCCGCAAAACCCACACACCAGCACATAATAATATACGCGTATAATTATATGCACGCGCGCAGAGTATTACGTGTTCGCATATTATACACCGCAGTTACCTGTATAATAAATATAAAAAATTTACGGCCGACCTGATCGGACACGACCGGAAAGACCCGCGCGCCTTGGAGAGATCCATAACCCGGAGGCGACGAGTCCTTGACACACTCTATAACGTACGCGGCGGCGGAGAAGAATTTCTTTCGCGAACCATCTCACGCGCGCATGCACTACGCTGCTCCTCCGCCACAGCGTTCCCAGTGATCTTACTATACGATTGTGATCCGCCACCCAGTGGCTCCTCGACATAATCATAATAATAATAACGTTAATACTACCACTACGTTTACATTTATAATAAAAATTAGTACGACGTACGTCCTCGCAAACTAACAATATAATATATTATTACATCAGTTGATTAATTATAATTTATTGTATTTCGGGTGCACTATATTATGTTATATAGTCATAGTGTACACTGGGTCTGAAAGGGTTAATGCACGCCAAACCGTAATGCGCTGCCCAGTGTATACAAGCCGATTCTACATAAGCCCTCTAGCCGAACCAAGTATAGTTGTAAGTACACTGTATTACATTGAAATGGAGACGAAATTCCATTAAAACAGAACTGTAAACAACAAAAATCGTATTTAAATTATTTTCAACGATCTTTTTTCAAACAACCGGCAAGTTTGCCGGATAGAGGTTTAACTGTATTATAGTTATACACGCGTTTTATCGTTATATGGGCGAATAAATCGCATACTACGACGATGTTATGCAATACTACGGTACGTACCTATATGGCTATATAATATATACAATGTACGTATATGTTTATTATCACATATATTATATACGACGTCATAACAATAATAGTCATTCTGTTCGCCTGCGCGGTTATTATCATTATTATTATTATTATTATTATTATTAGTAGTAGTAGTAGTATTTACGTTTGTAGGTGCGAATGGTACGATTCTCTCTTTGACTACTTCTCTCTCCCATGTTAACACTCATATCCGCGGTCCGTGAAGTGTACAGTGACGATCGATGTGAAGTTCCATATCTGCCTGTGCGATGTCCAGCGCACACCCGTTACATAACTAAATAGTACGCGTATTATTATATTATATTGTGACGCGGTTTTTATAATTTTTTATTATTATTAATATTATTATTATGCATTATGTGCGTGCATAAGCAAGCGTCGTCGCGGTATCGACAGGCCACGCGGGAGACGAAGACCAGGCAAATCCGCATGCCCCCTCCCCCATACTTCACCACGCGCGATTCGTTTTCCCGCGTTCCACTCGTGTTTTATTTTTTATTTTCGCGTGCGCTTGATCATTGTCACGCCGCCGCGTGCGTTCTGCCCACGATTATCTGGGCCAAACCGAGAATGTTCGTAATGCTCACTCGCCAACAATAGTAGGTGCTGTATAGGTACCTACACGGCGTATACGATAAATAATAATAATACGCTGTGTATTATATATCTTGTTAGTTATTACATACAGTTGGGAACAGAAAGAGACTTGGCTTCGGCCGCTTGAACTCTGCTCGAGACGGGCATGTTTTCACTGCCCGGACGATGTCTCGACTATTTAATTTTTTTTATATACCGGTATATGACGTATATTCTTTGACGTTCACCTTCAGTAGAGTGGGTCACGCGTAATGCGGATATTATAATACATATTATGTACTCGTATACATATGAATCCGCGGAGAGAAGGCAAAATTATAATCACATTATGAGGCCCAAGTTACTAACGGATAGATAACAGTAACTTGAGTATGTGTTTAGGACGCAGTGGTGTAAGCCGCTAGGTAATATGGATTGATATTGAGTACGACTGAGTGGTGGTTTGCGGTTTAAAACCGTTTAGTATTTGGATGGGAGAAAAAAAGCAGATGAAAACTGAATATAGGCTATGCGATATCACAAATATGTTGATATGTATCATTTTCATTCGAATACATAATCGTACTCGTTGTACTCGTAATGAACTAGCCAACAGTCCTATATCATATAATTTTTTAGCAAGTAGTTAGTAGTATACAATATACATAAAGATATAACAATATTATATAGATAATATATATTATATATCATATTTTTATATTAATCCAAATAACATGGTTGAAACTTTCCTACGATGTTGTATAATATTGTGTTCACATTTTACTTGACACTGATAACCGATAATATATTATTGACAACGCATAGAACAGATACGCTTATTGAATTTAAGCTAAACAACAATTAACGCTGTTAGATATATTAAAGTATTATAAATCATAATAATAAAGAATATAAAAAACAAGCATTTTTCGAAGTAATATATATTATAAGTATAGGATTATATACTTTGTATTGTAGTCGTTTATACATTATACATACTACATAGCGAATACAATTTTAAGATAACATTTCAAAAAATACGAGTACATCAATTTTCAAGTATTTAGCAAACTAGTAAAAAAATTAACAGTATTCTGATTCATATACGGTGTTATAAACATCCAGCATCAATCTTGCTCATGCAACTGATAGCTGCCATAATAATATGCATCGTAAAGTTTTTGGTCGTACTCGAATTTTTATCTTAAATAATGCGTAAACCGGTATATTTTGATGTATTTTTTAACACAATGCACTCAATTGTTTCCTACGTCATACATTGTTAAAATTATGTAGGCTGTAAATAAAAATGCTATACATTTCAAATAGTAACCTTAGTATTAAATAGTGGTACCTATTTCGTTAGCCATCGCATTCAAATTGATTTTATCAGATTAAAAATAAGTAATTTGACTCTTTTATTTGACATATTAGTGAAAATTGTGTGCTGTGTGCATAATTATAATTGTCGTCACGTCGAATCAACGTCAAAACAATTTAAATAATTTTGTTGGTTATCCAACTTATTTAACGCTCTTTTCAATTTAATTTAAAGCTTTATAAGCATGAGAATATTCAATCAGATATAGTATTAATATTTTATAGAGTAAATACGGTCACTTTTAACCAAGTCAAATGATCTGATGACCCATATTCGCGTCAAAACGAAATTGATCTGTTTGTAAATAATGGCATTGGCAGCTGATATTTAGGAAAGGAGTTCGAATCAGTATTGATTTCTTAGAGAAGATATTAATCTATAACTCTTTATAATAATGTCGTTGTACTTGAACATTGAATAATTTTCGAGTAAACCATTGAAAAAGTAAAGAGTATTCACCATTTTGGAAGACAAGAACTTAATACATATAGGTTTTCATATTTGATTCGTATAGCTTCTTGAATTCGACTTTTATATAAAATATAGATACATATTATATACACATAATAAACTGAGAAAATTGAAATTATAGATTTCTATGAGAAAAGAGGATTATGCATTTATATGACGCACGTGAAAACGACGTTTCTGATATCCCAGCTGATGATCCGTGTGGACCTCTTCTTCGAGTGTCTGCTGCAATCCAATAATTACAACCGTATGGAGTAAAATAAAATATAGATGATACGCTTGTTCGAGGGTTAAACGGGGCGTGGTAGGCAATCATTTAATTATATAATCCGTGTATATGATTAGTACATTTATAGATGTAAAGAAATTATATAGGTACGCGCGGCGGCAAGACGTTCACCGTACGGGCATTTTGATTGGATTGTATCGACTAAAATTAACCCGTCAAAGCTAAACGGTGTAATATTATACACGGTACATACGCAATGAAGTCGCCGCCGTCGTGCCGATGCTCGTACCATACAACACTATAATATAGGTGCACATGCACGCGACACCGTCATCAGAGTGTGTCATCTCCGCCGCACACGTCCGCTGTGCCCACACTGCTGCAGCAGTCGGGCGACGAGCTTTTCACTTTCGACGAGCGCGGCCTCCTAACGCGCACCGACCGTTACATATAGTACACGAACCTACATTATAATATTATAGTAGCTACATACTTAATACACAACGCGCGCGAATAATATTGTATATTATAATAATGTTATGATCGCGTTACGCGGTTTTCCTGCACCCTCCGGGCCCGCCACAAGTGGTAGCAGCGACTTATAGAACCGTACACCTAATATTATAATGTCCACAGATATGCGATGCATAGTGATAAATAATTTATCATGTCATCGTATTATTTTGTCGGAATAGTACACCCTAATAATCACAAGTGAGACTATGGAGTTTTAATATCGATAAAAAAAAAAAAATCACTAGTGCACCGTCCTTTTAAAATACATCTATAATAAAAAGTTTAGATTAGGTACTCATTAGTATATACTGTATATTATGGGTTATAATATGTAGGCATACAATCTCCCATCAAGATTTTAGACATACTTGCCCCACTGATACTGTTCAACATCATAACAATCAAATTGTTTGTCGTAGATTCATATTTTCCGATTGTATTTTTTTTCGTATTAATACGTTTATTTGGTTGCTTCATATTCGATAGTCATTTCAGTTTTATTCTCGTGTATCCCATCATCTTCCCACTGATTCTAATTGCTTTCATTTCTCATTTGTACACTATTTTATCAACACTCTTGTAATTCGAATACACCTTTATATAAGTCCTAAGGCATCAACTGTAGTCCAGCCAACTACAGCTTTATCGAGTTGAAACTGAAGTGTTCTTTAGCTCCCTCGAATATCTATCTATCTACACATTTTATCTACACTACACATTTTTCAATCATCTGACCTCCCAGTTAACTGTCTTGTCCTATCTACCACTCTACCGGGTCTTTGATGGTTTAAGAGCGATTTTCTTTGTATCTATCTCTATTTCCCATATTTTATATGTACATTTTCTGTAATTTTTGTTGCAATGAATACTTGATTTTAAATTAAACCACTATGAATTGAAAATGTATGATTATATTATGGAAGTACCTAACATATTATGGTCATATCATGACTAAAACTAAATGCGTCAATGATAATTCAGAGGTTTATTCGTTTATATCCTTATCCAAAATACACTTTGTTAAAAACATTTAAATACACTTTGTATTTATTTTCACAAGGAAAATTATTCACTTTCGTTTTCGCAAAAATGATTTTAATTCATTTGTACTTGAAGTAATATTCGAGAATCTTTTAGAGATACACAAGGAAACGTCTTAACAATATTATTGTTTTTTCTCCTAATCTAAAATATGATTTTAATAACGGCATTTATAATAAAAAAATACCTACTTATAAATAATTGATTGCGCACGGATCATTCGAATATCAACAACGATATAATCATTGAATATTTATTCAGTTCGTTGGAAACGGTAATATTTTATAACGTAGATTCAATAAATTACAATACGTAATATCAATACTTTTTTACCACCCCCTCCTTCCTCCTCCCAAGAGATTACACTTATACGCGCCGGACTATACGCCCATCCATATACATGTATGTTGTCTTATTACGTCTATTCAATGACGTGCGCCGTGCACGTCAATCGTTTATTATATATTTTTATTTAACACTTTCATTTAGAATAGTTAAATCCAATTCTTCATAATTACTGTTTGTAGTATATACCAATAAAAAAAAATCCTTAAGCTAAAACTTAAGTTTTGTAAAATGTAAGTTCAACTAATACATCTCTTAGAGATTAAAAAGAAAGAAACTATATGCACTTGCCACAATAATGCTTTTAGCACTTTAAATAATCAGAAATCATATTAAGTTTTTATTAGTTTAGCGTACATAATTTTTAAAATCCAAAAACTGCATATAGTTATAAGACACAAATTACAATAAAATATATTTAAATAAGTATATAGTATTAAAATTATAAACGTTTGAGAAAAATACAATTTTGTTTCCCTATGCATCATTTTTACTGATTGCTAATTCAGTAAATACATGTCACAACATAAAACTATAAAAGTATCTATAACATATAAGAAAATTAGAATTAGGGCCCATAATTAAACTGTTATTACTAAAAACTCTGTATTGAATGTAGAACATATCAAAATATACAACAATTTTCATTAAATGTTTATCATTCGTACTTCGTACACACATTTATTTTTAATAATGATTATTTAATAATTTACATTAGTCTTTGAAGGACTGTCCTTCCTATAATACATGTATATATTATATATTAATATAGTTTATAATATTATATTTATATGCATGAGTTAATTTAAATTAAAAAAATATATTTATATAATATGATCTAATACAATTTTTTTTCATGCATATAAGAATTTTTTTTCTTATTATTACTCAAGTTATTGCACAATAATCGATCAAACAAAGAGCAATAATAAATATTATATTGATTATTATTTTAATCCTTTTTAAACTATCAGATCCTTAAGCAATATTCTTGGAATTAGATTTTTTGTAGTATTTGTTGACGAGTCTATATTCTATGATTTAATTTCTAATATAACTCTCTGAACTAGCTATATACATAAAATTGACCCACCTGACATAATCAGACCTTAGCCGATACATTATTAACTGTGATCACTGGAGCACATACTCGTAGCTTACGTATATTTTAAAAAACCATAACGATAATCCTATCATCAATGTATATACTAGCCTACGTAATTGCACTTCAGTAATTTTCTTTGTGAATTTCGACACACGCATTTTATAACAGTTATAATTTAGTTTAAAACTAGAAATTAGTTTCTTTAATTTCTATGAACACTATGGTAGAATAGTGTGCAATTCATTTCTATAGTGTTATATGCCCACTATAAAATTATAACATGGTTAAAAAAAATTATAAAATTGTATAATATTCCAAGATACCTAGCTAGTACGGCAGATAACGTATGTGATTATTAAAAATTAAAATTTATTTGCTTTTTTATGTTTGTTTTTTACTTTTTACTCCAACTTTACCAAAAACAACTGGATAGTTAAAAAAAAAGTATCTCTTTACTCGGCCTCTTATCTATTCGAGTTATGCATGTCATTTTTAAATGGCGATCAAAAATCAATACAAAAATTATAATATCGTGATGATTACATCTCAATATACTTAATACTATAAATATTTTCTTAACATTATTTTTATAAGCTGGTAAGTTAACTAAATTATTGATATTATTGTAAAGTAGATGTAATAATCATAATAATTACCGTGTGGTAGTACAATTTTTTTTAATAAAATGTTGGTAACAGTGTATTAGAGTTTATGTTTAAAACTTAATATGTAATATTATTTTTTATTGGTGTATTAATACAAATTAATAATTATTGATCAAATTTTTAAATAAAATACTCTCATACCAATTATAGAGAGGTATATATCATTATTAGACTACCGTAAATATTAACAGTACAATAATAGTACCTCTTAATTTAAATTACAGTTGGCTTTTGTATACTTTATTGTAAATCGTTTTGATGACATATTACTATTCGATAAATTATAGCAGCTATGAAAGAGAATGAACTAAGTCGATTATTGTTAATCAAACGATCTCAATAAACATAATATTCAGTTAAAATAAAACTCATTATTCACTATGAACAATTTTAATAGCGTTTTTAAATTTTATACGGTTTAATACATTGATACTTATAGAATTTTTATTATATCTATATATTTTACGTTAACTTACGTGATTATTATTGAAATAGTCTTAAGATAAACTCGCTTTTAAATACAAATAAAAAAAGTTAGAAAACAAAATAGAAGAAATCCTATAAACATAAATAATACTTGATGTCGGATCATAAGTTAAGAAAATTATATCTATACTCGATCACGAGGGATCCATATTTATTTAAATGTTAGAAACGTAGATTGCATGGATTTCAATGTGTCTTAATATATTTAAAAAAAAAACAAATTACCAAGAATTGTGACTAATTTATTTAAAAAACGACAGAATTGTTCTACATCTAATGAAGAAATGATATACTATACTCGTATGTTTACGTCTTTACTTGGGTTGTAGTCGAAAAATGCCTTTTAAAAGAAGTGAAAATGTTATTACTTATAGCTCCATTTTTTTTAATAATATCATTATATCATTGAGTACTATACGTACCATGTACCTACATGCAAAACTAAATAAACAACACAATATTAGCATTATTTCATACCAAAATCGAATAAAATTAGTGTCGATAAATAGAAAAGAGTTCGGACATAAATCCAATGGTTTAGTGACTAAACTTTAATCAATCGATCAATGTCGTAAACTCTGTAAAACTGAGAGATCATTAATAAGCCGTATATACTGGCTCATCGTGAACCCATAACATCAATATCGTAGAATGTAAATGAATAACACAAAACGATTAGATAATACAACAATAATAATGTAATCCCAGGGTGCTATATACATATGGTAATATTGTCGATGCTAATTAATGTTCCATGGTAGGTATTCTCTAGCAGTCATGCAATTTCATGACCATCGAAACAAAAACGGTTCAACTAACATTTATAATAAAAATAATGAAAATAATATGATTACGCCGTTAGGCGAGTACAGTAAGTTTACTTGTATGATAAATTAGTGAAATTTCAAGCGATATCATTTAAAATATCTTGTACTGTTCAAAATTAGCGTTCTAATTCTTATATATTTTGCATTCAAAAAATATTACCTTAACGAGTATAATAAAAATAAATTTAAAATAAAACGTTTTTTCTCCATATACATTCATGTATTTAAGTATTTCATTATCATGCAAGGAAAATAATTTATTGTATTTATGTATAAAGTACATTTCATTATAGTGTACGCAAATGTATTTTGTATCATAACGTACATTCCATTTGTGTACGTTCATATATGTAATATAATAAATATGTATTATTCGGTATGATAAGATAAAAAATAAAATTAATAAAACGAAATCAAAATCATGTTTATTAATACTTTAATCTCAATGTTGAAAAATTAATATTAAATATGGTGAGTACATTATTTATATATTTATCTGGTAATTAATGTTCTATTTAGTTATACTCAAAAAGTAAAGACTTATCGAAAAATCAACCGTATATTCAATAAAAATTAAATATGATAATCAAAATTATAATTTTTATTTTAGGATTACTACATGAATAATACAAGTGTATTAAAAAGTATACGAATTGTATATAATGATTATCCCTGTTAACTGTTTATAGTTTATTCTCATTATTATCATTATTTTAATAAATCATTAGGTGAAAACAAATTATTATGTTATATATAAGTGACCAAAAACCTTTACTAACATTTAATGAAAATTTAGATGTACATAAAATGTAGTGTAATTCAAATAACTAGTGATTGTACATTATATTTCTATTATTCAAATTTTTCAATAATATGAAATATTATTCTTCTTGGAACCGTTTACATAATTTGTATACAGCTCACTTACCTACATGGCTACATCAACGTAACATGCGTAGATAACCATATGAGACATGAATGCATTTACTTAATATATTTGAGTTTATCAAACCACAACGGTTTTTTTCTAATTCTACACGTTAAATCTAAGATAGACGTTGAGTGCCTACTTAAAATCAACAATCTGACATATTCTGTCACGAAACCGTTGTTTAGCATATGTATCTGCGAAACGAACTAAATAAATATTTATAAATAAATAATTAATTCGAAATACGTATATACTCGTAGACAAAAAGTATATAGGTGGTGTACTCGAATACACATACACACACACACACACTCATCACACTCTGTCGATTCACACATGACAAAGTGCCTATAAAAACCAGTACTTCTCAATCTTTTTAAAACTGCCCCCCTCCCCTAAGTAAAATATTTTTCAACACCTCCCCCTCACACACACACACACACTTCATTAAGATAAAAATAAAATAGTTTACATGAAAAGTTTATAATTGAAATATTGAATAATAAATATATATATATATATATATAAATATAAATATAATGTTTAAGTATAATTCAAGAGGATAATTGAAATGTTCAGAAATGTATTAGTCAATGATATAGTAAGTTGTACTTCGTGATTGAAAGCCAATTTTTTTACGTTTGGTTTAAAGCTTGTGAGATGGAGACGATTTTAGATTTTTAGTGAAACGAGGAATGTTTGGTCTTAAAAATGTGAGATCTAACTGTGTCAATGATTTTATAGGTGTAAATGTTAACTGATTTATAGAGATTGAAATATGCTTTTTCATAAAAGTAGTATAATAATTGTAATATGTTACGTAATCAAACAGATATTTCTGCAATGTAATTTTGTTTTATTAGACTGATTATCAAAAAGAAATTTACATAAAACACAGTCACAGACACAGCGAATAACGTATCACTTGAAAATCAACAACAGTCATTAGTCATTATATCTATATACACGATATTCATCAATCATTTCGATAATTTAATTTACATAATCATTATTCTGAGTTAAAGTCTATTCAAAAATTTATTGTACTGATACAACAAATAAAGTTTAATTATTTTTAACGATAAAACTTTAATAAATTTACTGGCTTATCTCTAGAATTTCTGTCTCTTTCTCTTTCTCTCCTCCTCCTCCTCCTTTTCCTTCTTCTCTATCTCTATCTATTACTCTACCTCTATTACCCCTCCACTGCCTTCCTCTGCCTTCCCTTACCTTTTCCAAAAAAATTAAATTCTGTGTGCTGTGATAACCTAATTTAATCGTTCACATAATATGTACTTATTAACTATCAAAAGTTTGTGGTGGTAGTAGAGACAACAGGAGAAATGGATAATAATGCTGCGGTTTAATGATAATTTATAAGAACGATAATATTACGCAGGCATCTATACATGGGCAATAGAAAAGTAATAATAATGATAAAAAAAAAAAAATGTATTTTAAGCGTCTTCTCTATTTTTCTATATCTCTTTCTCTCACACACGTCATTTACACACGCTCCATCACTCGTGAAAATTCGCGTAAAACTAGAATTGACATTATTTATTTTCGGCGTACCGTAGCTAATATCTGTAAATACCATAACATCATTATTTTAATAGATATACCGTCACACCGATAAACCGCTTAACACCTGTATGAAAATCGATTCCGTCTTGCTACGTGCTGTATGCCTATACATTATATAGGTATATCGGTATATAAATATATACCGATATAATATAATATACAATATCGATTTCAACCATCGTCAGCTTTACGACAAACTTAAATGTACGATTTCACAAATTAGGCACTTTTATAATGTTTTAACATTCAAATTACTGAGAGCTACCACATGTACATTTTTTCGTTCAACAGCTAGTTAGTGCCGTGTGGACGAATGCTATTGTAGAAACTTCAAACACATTTCATATTTTCATCGCATCTATAAGACCATAACATTTAATTTCACAAACCTTTAAAATATCTGTATTGCCGGTCTTCTTACTACTTTATTTTACAAAATGGTAAAATATAATATAGTCCTTGCGTAGTTTTATTTAAATACAAGACAGAGAATATGTTTCTAATGAGTTTCCTGGTTCACGCCGGACACCCAAAATTACTTATACCAACGTACCACATTTTGTAACAACTGTTACATAATAGTAATAACAGTACAATGTAATATCGCTATTTTATAAATTGCATATTACATCCGCATCAAAACTATTTAGGTACCTATACATTAAAACCGTCTTCCCTTCTCGAAATGTGATCACTTAGGTGTTTTTTCTTTCATGTTTTATGTGTATAACGTAATGGTAATCCTTACATTAAACTAACCTATATACTATAACTATAACAAATATTATAATGGTATTAGAGAAGTACACGTTCGTGAACGGAACAAATATGGTCCGGAAATAAGCAAGTCGAAAAAAATTTTTATTATTACTAATTTGTAATTCGAAACAATTGATGTGTTCAGCTTATTATCAGAACTGTTTTTTGTTGAGACAATTATTATTAGAAAAAAAAAATGTGTGAAGGTATAAAAAGGTAAAATCAACACCTAAACTATATTTATTCGTTAAGGCATGTTAAATTTGGAAAAAAAAATTTCTTAATCAGCATATGGACTAAAAAAACCACTGCAAACACACAACACATACACACACACACACAAACGTGCGCGCGCGTATGCAAGTTCACACATGCACACTATCAAACAATCGTAAAACAAACAATTAAAACCTAGATTACCGGCTCTCTCTCTCACTATCACTCTCTCTCTCTCTCTCTCTCATTCTCTCTCTCTCTCTCTCTCGTATCTCCGCCCACCCTCACCTTCAAAAAAAAAAAAAATATGAAATATACGTCGTCTTCCTGACTTCCTCAAACCCACCACGAGAATATTTAGGTCACACGTTATCATCAATTGACACCGACTGAGAAGGCCTAAGTATAAAATGATTTGATACATTGTATTATTGTTATAATTCGGAGGCCTTTTCTGGGATCCAGTACGTAGTACACCACTCCATTGCTCTATGAACCGTGTGTACACTATATATATATATTTGTGTGTGTGTATATAAATATATTAACTCTATACACCTTACACGTATATAATATTATAAATGTATATAACCCGTGAGCATGATTAGTATTGTAATAATTTGTTATTATTTCCGCGATGGCTACGGTCTACGATGACGGATTATAGATACATTATTATATACTTATTGCCTATTACAATGATATATCGATATGCTCGACGACCGATTACAGCCTACGAGCCTAATGATCATTTCACAGGGCGAAAACGGGCTTACGCATGTAACGCATGTAACGCCATTTTCGGAGAGAATTAACGAAGAAAAATAGCTAATGAAAAAATAAAAAAAATTTTCCGTCGTACTGAGCGTTGTTATACACGTAAGTATATTAGACGGTTTCAGTATTCCTATATTCGATTCATTCGGTAAGTTTAAAATTTAAAGTAAACCTGACTGAGAAACGTATAGTCGACAATAATTGGACATGTGTTTTACCGTATTCCCTGTGCGGTAGAGCCAATAATATTTTTCCTGTATTTCTTTAATATTACTGAACGTTGTCATATAGGTGTTTGTACATAACAAGTTAGATGAGTGCTTCGTATCTACTACAATATACCTGACTTACGCTTAATATAATATACCTACAAGATGGGTACAATCGAATAAACCCGCAGAACGATGTTGTTTATTTTATAATTAATTAAACTTATGTTTATTAACGTTAAAAAATAAATTTAATTGGATCGATCTCTTTGGTTCAAACGATAATATAATATATACATAAATAATGTAGGCCACAGTGTTCTTTATCAATCACATAGTTAAACGAAATAAGTAAATAAAAATTATAACAATATTATTAATTTGGCCTTTATAAAACGTAGGTGTAGAATATAATATTATATTTATATAGGAAGGTATGTATTAAAAAAAAATTAAAATAATATTCAAACAAAGTAACATTAGTAGTTGCCCATTCATATACGAGTTATCTCGTGGCAAATTTTCGATGCTTTAAATCATTAATTATTACTTCCTCGCTTTTATCGTTTTGATGGAAACGTGTAAAATAAATATTTTTAAAATAATACAAGTTCATTCACATTACGTAAACTGTATACATTAGGTAGACAACGTTTATAAACGCGAGTCCACATCTATTGAATAATTATTGTTCTTGTTTATTGTACAAAACGTGTATTAATTAATTATTTTATAATCTAAGAATAATTAACACGACCGCAGCAGTCCGCCGCCGCCGCTGCTGCTGTAGCTATATCTACGCGATTTATCAATCGAATTAACTTGCAATTTATACTCCATTCAACGTTTCAGTGTATCGGTTTCGTACACATCGTTGAGCCCATTATTTCTCATACGAGCTGTACATGTATATTACACATGTTGGACACCCACACAGCATGCGATTATTATTAATTTTATGTACTCTTTATTATATACGTAGTTGATTGTATACTATCAACTATATTATGTACCTATACTGTTTTAATATAAGATGTAATTGGTTTTCTTTAAAAAATCATTGCTCCATCTACATAGCAATGGAATTAACAAGCTTGCAGTAAAATATTATATTCTCATACAGAATAATGATACATATTTATATATATGCATTACTTGTGGGTAATTCTAAATACTCGAAATATTTGAATATCTGTATAATCGGTGATTAAATCTTCGGGATTATTGTAAATAAAACGAACAATTATTATTATCACATGCGTACTATTGCGTACAGTATTAGTACAGTAACATTATGCATCCAAAGTTTTCCGTTTACTGTTTAATGAAAACTGTAAAGTTTTTGAAAATTTAAAAAAAAAGTGATTTGAGTATTTTATGTATAATAGGTACACACGTTTGTATTGTGATTTGTGATCGAGCTTATTGTACATATTAAGTGTGATACACTTGTCGATAGAAATCTTGCTGACTGCTCGCGAACTATACGAGGGAGTATATTATGTGCTCGAATGTGAAAAATATAAACAACGTATACGAACTATAATAATGTTATTGACATCATGTTATGCATTTTTGAAATTATGAATTATTCTTATCGAATACATTTATTACAGACCGTATTTGACATCATGGGTGTCGATGTATATATTATATATTAACATGATCTACAAGGCGTGTACCTATCTTCGATATAAAATCAAAATATAATACGCTTTAAGTACACGTAATGGAATAATTTGCAATAGGTATTACAGAAACGTTAACGAAAGGTTAACCTACATTGCGAATAAATATCCGTATATACCTGCCGTGTATACGTTGATAAGTTATTTATACTATATGATTAATTTCAATTTTGTTTTCGATTTAATTATTTAAAGTTATATTGTTTGCTCGTTCAAACGCTATACAACACACACAATCACGATTCGTTTTCGAATAATCAAACATGACTTTGATTGGTTTTATTATCAATTATGTATAATATACTACAGTGTTGTTGACATTGTAATTTTTACAGGTACACTTTAAATATTGTGTGGTTTTTTCACGTAGGCCCACCGATAGTTTACGCGTCCTAAATCATTATCGTATAATATTTATATAGTATAAGTCTATAGCCCTTATAAATGTGAACAGGTTTGCTCTAATTCCGCGAGAACGAAAAAAAAACCGTTTATGATAAATAGCTGGAAATAATGAGGTCTCCTCGGACGGATTATAATATACGACGATCACGTGTAGATCATAAAAGCACAAGCACGTTCCTATTTATTATACTACTAAATACTCTACACGTAGACCGAAAAACCAAAATTATCCATGTTTGGTTAAATTTTTTTCAATATTAAAATACGCAACTAAAAACAATCGTTCGGCTAGATTTTTAAGAATCGTAATAATCTCTAACTTGCTTCAAATGATCGAAAACGTTTTTGAATTGATACGAATGAATATACAGTATAAAATGTAAAATAATACAATTGTATATACATATATTATGACAATAGATCGTATTTCATTTTTACGATATTGGAGTTAAAAATGAACATAGAACGCGAACCGAATGTAATAATGTTATCCTATTATGAATATATTATGGCGACACGGCTATTGTGAATTTTCAAACGTGCATAATAATATAACATATATAGAATATAAAATAAATAATGTATATTATAATATGTACCTGCATGTACATTTATATTATTAATTTATAACTACACGTATATGCCAAGTATTTGATAAAAATCCATTAGTAGAAAAAGCAATTTAAAAAAAAATTGTGCTCGTTTGCGTGTTCCACGATATATTTTAACATTTTTAACAGTATAATAGTAAGACGGAAAGAGTGTATACCTCTTATTCACCTGTAGTTGATACTTGATAGCATATACACTCGTATTATAATATAGGTAACGTTCTTGCGTGGCAGCCACGATGATGGTTTATATAGGTGTGAGGTGAACAACGCTAACAGGTAATCTCGGTTTCCGTAAATATTGATAAAACTATACTACCAGTGGCGGCGTGATAGGGTGTTTCATGAGGCACTTGCCTCAGGACCAATTAGGTGGTGGTAGTGGTGGTACCCCCGGCAACGGATATTAAAAATCACATATGATCAACTAATACTATTTATACTAATCTTATAATAATTAGAATAATTTGTTCATCACGGTTACTGGAAATAATTTGGCAATTTATACTTTTGCACCACGGGTCTGTGTGATAAAATGTAGGTGGTGGTGGTGGTAGTCGAGCATCTTATATCTATACTTGCCTCATGAAATAAAATAGTTCACGCCGCCACTGTATACTACTATATCGGAATCATATATATATATATATATATATATATATATATATATATATATATATATAATTTTATAGCTACAGTAATCTATATTATAATATTAAATAACAAAAAACCGTACTTATAGATGATATTATATACCTATTGCCTAGGTATCTATACGTAGGTACACATATACGTGCGCGTTGTAAACAATATTTAAAAGTAGGTATATAAACTAAATATATATAAACTTATATATTTCAGTGTTGTAAAACCGTTTGATCTAATTCGGAACAGAATTTAACTCGTATACCTATTAATTATAATAATTACGTTCCATTTTATCGCCAGTTGGTATAAAATATAAACATTGTAATCGGAGTTTCCGTTGTTAGTGTACACTGTACAGTCGAAAAAATAGACCCGTAGACCATTAGTATTTAGCATTTTCATCAGACAAATTATACTTGGCTATTTCCATTTACAGCTTCGGTACGCTTTATTATAATAGGTATCATTTTCGAACTCGTTCACATGATAAAGGTAATAATAACAATATTATATCACGGTTATCTATGTAGGAAACTAGGAAAACAACTTGCTTTCATAAGACTTGCACTGTAAATTCAAAAGAAAATATATCATTATTCATTACGCAGTTACACACTTATACACACACACACACACAACAATAAATATATTATTAATACATTATGTATAACGTGCATAAATACGTTATACGACTGAAACGAACAGGCCTCCAATAGGTGCCAAACGCTACGCAACTTACGCAGATCCATATAAGTACATAACTTTCTACGATATCTTCGCATATTAACTTATATCACATCAAGTTTATATGCCTACAATGCGCGTATACTTTACCGGACGACATAAGAATAACAATATATGTGTACTTAATTTAATTCGTTGCCCGTTGGTATGTATATATTCGATCCCTCTAATCTATTATTTTTGGTAATAATGATATAATATAATATACTCTGCAAAATTGTTTATAAATAAAAGTACAATACACCCTGACCAGTTTCGCGTGCGTATTAAAATTGATCTAATTTCCCGCGTAGGTTAATTCGATTTTCTGCACGTCTAGATCGCCGGATATTATGTCTAATAACTACCTACGAACATTTTAATAACCGTGCATGCGCCGTTTTATTTTAACACTTATATTTTAATGATTTTGCACGTATATATATATATATATATATATATATTATATTATATACCTGTTGTGTAAAAATGCGTACGTTTATGTGTTCTTTGCATGTGCATTAGAATATATATGAATTCACTCGTTTAATTGCATTTTAGACGAGTTATAATATGTTTACATGTTTGTGAGTGTTCAACATTGTTAAGTGAATAATAATTATGGTCGTAAAAAGGAAAGCATTTCGTTTTTATTTAGTAAACTCCGGAGGCTCTTAACGTCTCAACTCTACATAACTGCTGTTTGCTACAGTTACCCCGAACACATAATATTTTTCTATATATTTGCTAAAACTAAATAACCGTATAACCAAAATCATGTATAAAATACTAACAAAAAATACGGGCCATTGAACGCGTGAGGTCTTATACATATAACATGCAATTACAAGAAATAAATCAATTATTTATTTATTTTTATGTTAATTGTATACCTTCTGGATCCATTCACTCGGTCATAAAACATAACCGGAAACACTTTACTCCCGATCAGAGAAATATTATTAATAAGTAATAACATATCAATAGTTACTACGAAAAAGTATACACTTACCATTAACTCGCCAGTGTTCAGGAAAATATGAACTTTTCTTCACACGTTAAATCAGACAACGCTGTATCATTTTTTTCAACAGTATAAAAGTATACATAAGAATAATATATGTTATACGTACAAATTTCAATTTTTTTTCGCTGATAGTTCATTTCCATTTAAATTACATTTTTCACCTGTTGATCGTCATTATATATATTAAAACTAAATAAATCCTTCTGTTTTGGAGTAGAAAATTGAAAAAACCTAAATGTTAAAAATTAATTTACGTGATAGTTATTTACTATAATCAATCGCAATTGTAATATATTTGTAATCGATAAAACACAACTGATTTGTTCAAAGCTTAAGAAAAAGTAGTATTTGTATACAAAAGTATACGCGGTGTATCTTTTTCTACGCAGCGGAAATGTATGAAATGTATCGTTAACCGATTCATCAAATTATGCAGGACAATCTATGCCCATACATTCTAATAAGTAGTAACGCATAATACATATATAATATTACAGTACTTATACACATTTGAAGACAACAATTATACGAATAGGTGAACAGGTAGTTGTTATAGTAATATATAATAGTGTATGTGCATACATAGTGCAATGTATTTTTGTCCATGCGTATAGAACGATGTCATATCTCGAATTTTGGTCTAACAGTATAACTGTCAGTCAGTATAACGGGTGTAAAACTGCAAATACTAAGAGGCTCAAGGATTTCGAATGAATATAGGTACAACGCGCAAGGAGCTAGCAGGGAATCACAGTTAATATTTCATCCACTCAATAGTTCAATATATCACGTGCACTTAACTAATCTACATAATAGATGAGCATAGTATATGAGTATATATTATTTTAGTTTCATTGGAACCTCCATATTACACCCAGTAACATTCAAAATCTGCAACGAGGATGCAATCGTGTAATCAAACACGCTGCAACAGCTACAAGTGAGGCGATCACAAGCATTTACAACCCCGTGTAGTTAAGCAATTTTTAACTTTTATTAAACGTTTTGTATAGTAGTGAACGCGTTTACCCATAATAACTACTAAACTTATACTATAGCTAGTATTATATGTATTATTATTTATTTACACATATACTAATATCTAATGACTCTAATGTATATACAATTTGGATGTAGACCCGTAAACGCGCAAGTGTGTGAGTAATATTATTTTAATTCGTAAAAGGCATTAGGTACCAAAAACGAGAGTGCAACCAATGAGGGTATACGATAAAAAAATCACTCAATGTTGCTTTTACGAAAAGTGGCGTGCCTATATTATAATTATCTATATGTATATACGTATAAAACAGCGTTCAGATATATGGAAAGAGAAACGAATTATTAATTGATTTTGTTTTCACCGTCAATAACAGCTTACTCGAATTAACGTATAAGATTCGACAATGCGCGGGATTATAATATTATACAATACACATTATATACGACGACGGCGGTGGTGATAACAATATGTACATGGTTTTATGACGACGCGGCTCAGTAATGTGTGCGGCCACGTCACCGTCGTCGTCGGTAAATTGTGAATAAAAAAATTGATATAATACGGTGAAAAGTTGATACCCAAAGCTCTACGCGCGTTATGATTTCATATTATAAATTATAATTAATATACGACACACATATTATTATTGTACGCGGCCTTCGGAGATAAATAAATAATAATAAAGATACATTGTACGCTGTATGCGGTGACATTGAGATCGCGCGTAGACCCGAACGAACTTTTAATCGAATTTTACTCATATAAGTACTACACGAACACTTGATAAGATTAGGTACCGCCGCGTACATTCTGCGGTTATCATCAATTAGTGTAAATAATCTAATATGTAATAACATTATATTATAATATATACATACTCGTATATGTGTGCGTGTGTAATTAACGTGTTTGGAAAATAATTAATTAATAATCTTTTTTTTATACACTTAATTTAATTTTCCACTTAAAATCGAGTTGTTATATACTCATACATTTAAATACTACAAGCATACTCAAGTGAACCTATACAGGTATATATATTAACCACTATCATCGAAATCGTCGTGGAACCGCGTGTGCATATAGGTACTTTGGCGCCTTCGTAAGACCATAACGCACCCGGATGTTTGCTTTACAACTATATATATTCATAATTCATTAAACAAAACCTAATACAACGCTATATTCCCGATGATGTTTACTATTATTAAAACTATTCAAATTATGTTTTTTAATACATAAAGCCTTATAGTTTATAGATAATATAAGAGAGACAACCTGGTGCAATGCGTAGAATATACATATAGCAGTATCGATATTTATATTAGCACTCAAACGAGGAAAAACTTTTGTCAAGTGTGTTTGAGATTATGAGTGATCATTATTGTTTATAGATTTTATTATTTTCGTTTTGTCAAGGTTCGAACGTTATAGATTAAATTATTGTTTTTTTGAATATGTTTAATCGTGCAGGCGATCAATTATTTTAATAGTCATATCGCTAGCGTTTACAATTTTAATTACACGTTTACATATGAGTACCACACTACCCTCAGTATGATAATATTATTTATTTCTCATAGGTTACTTTAACCGTAACGGGTGTTATTAATTACACTATCGCAATTTAAAGTAGAATCTATGATTATGATAGGTATAACACTGCATGTTTAACAGTTGCAGCGATTTTCGCCAGCGCACATATTATACGATATATACAATTAATGAATTTAGTACTAATTACTGAGCACTTCATTCACCTAAAACACGGTTCTTCGTGAGAACAATATTAATCGTATAATGTACGCGCCGTAGAAAGTATTCGGCGTTCGGATTTCGACGACAACTTTAAAGAGAGAAACCCCGAGCAGTATAAGTATAAGTCTATATAACACGTGCGCGTTCCAACTGGTTTCGTCACTTGTCACTATACAATTCATAATTATATTGTGATTATGGTAAATAAAAAAAAGTGGACGGAATATATTTGAAATTAACTCGCATCAGTATCGTAGCAAAATCCTGCAGATTCAAGTTGTTATTATTTGCAGAAATGTGGCAGAGGCAGGCGAGTTCAAAAGGACTAGACGATATTCCAACCTCTCTTCGACGCATTTCGAGTTAATTTTAAAATTAAAACTTAGTGACGGTAATGTAAACAATCTTACGAAATACAATTTGAATTAATGAAAACAATTTTAAGAGAAAATCATATTTCCAACCACTATTAGTTGAAATTCGGAAACAATATGGAATTCGCGATTTATTCAAAAAAAATAATCAATGGTTTGTTAAAAACAGACTTAACAAATGTTAAGCCTTATATAGGTTCTCTCGAGGACCAACCTCTCTAAAGCCTTGAGTACCATTATTAGTGTTCAATTTCCACTTATCGAAAGGGTCTCTTGAAACTTTTTTTACTGATTTTTTCCGGACTCAAAAGTGAAAAAGTTTTTTTTTTGAAAAAAAAAAAATGTGTAAACTATAACTTTTAATAGCTCCGACCGGAACAACACTACAGTGTACTGCGGAGTCGCAGTTATCCGATACAAGGATAAAAATATGAATAATCGTTTGATTAAAGAAAATAACAATAATAAAACTGTTAATTTAAAATGATTGCTTTTGTTTATTTTTATACGCACGAGTAAATCTATTTAACGCTCCAAAAGTTTCGTTTTGTAACTCGATAAATTGAACATAAACCGCACTTCGTGATGGTTTTTTATTATTCACTAGTACTAGTGCGTTTGGGCGTTTTTTCAAGTCAGTTTCAGATAATTCTTATCTTTTCATTTTCCTTACTGCCATAATTTACTTGAATATATGATATAGGAACTACGAGTATTCACGGCAAAATCTTTAGTATTGTAAATAGTCATATCAATATACAGTATAACCCTGTCCATATTTAAGGAATTAATGATCTATTGATTGTTTCGTTTATTGCTAACTTTTAACTTCTCAATCACAGGTTGTAATACAAAGCAGAAAAAACGTAATTTTAATAATAATCAGAAAGATGTGAAACAATTGCTGAAACTCAGAGAATGTAGTATTTGATTGTTTCAGCTATTTGATAATTGAAAAGGGTAATTTTCTGAACACTTACAGGGTATGGTCATGGTGAACTTTCTGTTTTCTCATTTTCCTGTGTGGGCTACATTATAGAAAATCGGTAAATCACTATGCCTCGCTCTGTATAGTTTGCGATGGGCCAGCATGCATATATAAGTTTAAAATATAAAATTATTATATTCATATAATATAATGCATGCGACCCAGAGCTGTAGAGGTAAACCGACTTTGCGTAGTTAGCAATACTTAAATACGATATTATATACGTTCTCGTATGAAGTGTTTAATAAAGAATTAAAAAAAATAAAACTTAACAATCGCAGTCGAGTTCTCGTCGTTCAGCATGATTTCTTTGGTTGTTGTAGTGTTATAACATTATCGCGTAGGTACTCGTGTATAATATAATAAATTATATCATTATAAATTACGAATAAAAACAATCTTGGCGAGGTATTGTGTACCTACATATAGGTAGCTATAATACTGCAGTAATATACTCACTCGTGATGTGTTGAAGTACGAACTAGGGTGGTGGATAAGCTGAAGAGCATAATAAACGTACATATATACATGCATAGCACAGAACACATATCAACAATTATTTTTTTAAAGTTTTTTTTATTAATCAACGAAAAAAAAAATTAAAACAAAGAGAAAAATATAATATTAAAACCATAACATAATAATATTTTAAAAATATACTAACACTAAAACTGCAGAATATTATATAATATACATATATATATGTATATATGTATATATTATATATTATATTTATGTCGTCTTTACAAATAAATTATGTTTAAATAATAAAAATAGAAAATATGTATTATACTATACTATTTTAAATAACCATAAAATACATTATCTTATCAATAATAAAATTATATTTTAGACTAGAAAAAACTACTAAATAGGTAAAAAAAATTATACTTTAAATTAATATTAAAAAAAAAAACAAAACGTACAAAATTGTATTATTGTACAACACGTACAAAAAAAAAAAAAAATATATATATATATGTACCCATTATATTTACAAAAAAAAAAAAAACTTCAAACTCTATTGAGTCAAAGGCAGTTTTCTATTAATCTTACACAAATGTGTAACTTTTTTTTAATAATAAAAAAATAATCTTTTAAAAAAATATTATTTATTAAGGATAATAATTGATATTTTTACCAAAGGCCGAAAAGAAACAATATGTTAATATGTATATATATCATATTTCAAAGTACAATAATATATATTATATTTAAAATCTACATTTATATAACGGCCGGTAACATTAAACCGATATAATAAATTAGGAATTTTGTTAGGTAACTATTTTTTCCTTTCATTTATAATTAAAATTTTGGCATGGCGTGGTTCACATCTAGTTATAGGGCCTAGTTTGCTTTACACAGGTAACTCATTTGTTAGTATTGGTTTACTTTTTCTGGTATGAAAATAACGATAATAATTATTAGCAGTATTATATAGGCACTTCGACATCACAGTGTTTTTTTCGCATTTAGAAGAATTTATTAAAATATTATTGTTAAAAAATATAAAAAGACACACATAAGAGAAAAAAATATAAGAAAAAAAACCTAAACAATTTTGGCAGTTATTACAAACTTTTCAACCCAATAAAATACAACTTTTTTTATTATTCTATAAACCGAAAAAAGAGAACATTCGATAAAGTCTTTGAATTTCACTGTAACCGAGATAAAAAAAAAAAATAGAAGATCAACGAACCGAACAATATTTTGTTAGAAAAAAAAAACGTTAAATACAAACATCGTACTTGTATATGAATTCTGTTCTTGGATTCATGAGTGAACGAAAGTGTTTTTCTTAAAGACGGAGAACCATCTTCAATCGGAATTATCGTCGACTCGAATTTGTATACAAAATAAACCACAGTATAGTTACAGCCTTACAAGGAGACGCAACGGATGTTCATAATCTTATAAAAATATACAATATAAACGAATGCGCGCATGGAAAATATGATTTTTAAAAGTTATATAGGCAGTACATACGTGGTATGGGTTTTTTTTTATCAATAAAATTTGATTACATTTACGAATCTGTCACGTCTTCTCGAGGACTGTTAACTTTATTATGATATAATACGCAGCCCAGCAGATGTTGTATAATAGCAAGAAACAACGTTGAAACTACACTTTGGTCGATTCGTTCGCTTCGATCCTATGTTTATATCACCTCGTTTATCTAATTCATATATTATGTACAAAAAATCAAGAGAGAATACAAGACGAACAATAATCTCCGAAACAATAGGTAATAAAAATTGAACACTCGTGGCGTATGCATACATCTATACAAACATAAAAGGATAGGGAAATAATATAATGCTGCGCGTTTTAAACCGATAATATAATATTTGTATAGATAAAAATGGTTTTGTACGAGTAGAAAAATAAATAAATATTTTTTTCAACTAATCTATATAATGTGTCTTATAAAAATATACACTGTCAAGAGGACACGGGTGAAATAGATAATTTTCAATATTATATTGATGGAAGTGTAGTTAACTCAAAAGCGCGCTTTATATGTAAAGAAAAATAATATATTATTGTTACAATTTATTGGTTAAGTAGTATAGACGTTTGAGCGCTGTTAATATGTTTTGTAATTTTGTATTATCATTATCTAACACATTGATGTACATTGTACATAACATAGTAAATAGGATTATATAAATATATGATTATATTATGTCATATTATTTTTGTGTGAGCTCCCGACGAGACATTTAAATAAACGAATTTTACGAACAATAACAATTATAACATTCTAAATAATAATAATTATAATAATAATAAAAAAAAAACAGGTCAGAAAACGTCCCTGTTTAATACCAAAAAGGGTGAGAGGAGATGATATTGAACCGGGTTTCGTTGATGCCAATTTCTCGAAACCTGTAAACAAATTAAAATATATCACATGAGATTTATTAAATCGCATTGCTCGCAAGTGTTCACGTCTAAACCGCTATATACCCATGTTGCGTATACACACTAGTTATTATTTAAATGATCACGAACGGCAGCAGCGGCGGCGGGGGGGGGGAGTACACAATCTACAAAATGGAAATGGCACAGTATATTGTATGTTAAAATAATATCGAAAACACTGGGACGATGACAGCGGCATTCACACACGCGTGTGAAAAACACGTTCAACAAGTTGGTGGCGGGCTACGGCAGCGTATCGGACGACCGCGTGTTATTACTACTCGCATAACCCGGTACAGGCACACCATATGTATAGACTTATATAATATTTTAAACACATATACCATTATATTATTATTATGTACGTTCTAATGTTCTATTATATTATTCAGAAGCGGTCAATAGTAAAACGTTGATATATATATATATATATATATATATAGGTATTTATTATAGATACACCATACGAATTCTATTAGATCCGCGGGGTGTGTGTGTGTGTGTGTGTGCATATGCCTGTACTGTGTTGTGTTGAGTATGGGTATTAGGCGAAAGTATATTACTATATTGTGTTTCGTACGCGCGTGTATGTGTGCTTTTACGATTTTTAATCGCACGCATTCGCCCCTGCACAGAGGAGGCGGCGACGTGTGTGTGGGAAAATGTTCGAGAACCATGATAACCTGCTCGCGCGAGGGGTGCGCGTTTATACACATCATATTTGGCCGGGCGCGATGTAGGGGGTCCATGGGAATTTCGGACATAAAAAGAGAAAAAAAACAAGGGGCGACAACACAAAAGTGCATGATTATGCATGCAGCGCAAACACAATATAATAGTAACAGGTTAAGGTTTATGTACACAAAGAAATCGCTCAACTAGGTCGGCAGTATAGGTACTAGGTATACTACTACTACACTACTACTACTATTACTACTATGATTATTATTATTATTATAATTATTTCCAATGGGAGGGGGAGCGGTCGAACACCTGATTGATTGTAATGTAATAAATTTTACTTTGAAACAATAAAAAAAAAGCTTGAAGGCTAAAGAGCATACATTATTGTACTCGAAGACAATACATACGAACACGATGTTCTCCACTTTCAGATGGTCTACACGCGATTCTGTCAGTTAATATAAGTACATTATAAAATAATCACGCGCACGGATGACATAAAAATACGGGAAACGTAATGTATTATATCGTTTCTACCATTGCACGTGGCGCGGCGGCGTTTGAATCTAGGTATAGGCAATCGTTTTAAACTTATTTCACGATGCATAAGACCGCGCAGTAAACATATTTTGGTCAAACACACATTTTTCGTCATCGTTACTTTTGCCTCTTTTTTTTTAAAAAAAAAAAAAGTACTAGTACGAGTAATACATACGGCTTGGGGAGAGACCACCATAACCCAGGTCCCCTACACCGCCCAGTCACACCACTGGTCGCAACACACAAATCGTATATGCGGTTATTAAAAGATGGTGTAAAAATGAAATTATATGGAAACGGACGATTTAAAATAATATTATAACATTATTTTCATAGTATTGTCCACGGACCAATGGCGGCGGTGTGGTGGAAACCTGGTGAATTTTCGAGTGTGCCCAATGTTTCGTAACGCGCTGGGAACAGCGTTATTTTGTATTATTATTATTATTATTATCATTATTATGTAACGACGACAGTAAGCAGCCGTTTTCCATCTCGCGCACATAATAATAATAGTAATAATAATAATAATAATAGTAATAATAATGTACACTCGACCCAGAAACACACATGCACCGCACGCCACAGAGAGAAAACAATGCTCGCGTATAATAATAAATATATAGGTACGTGCGACGACGGTGGTCATTTCTACGATTTAATAATAATAATATCATTATGTGACCAGTGTGTGTGTGTGTGTGTGTGTGTGTGTGTGTGTATGTGTGTAATGTTTGTCCCGGGAGATCGGTCGAGTAAGAAATATTTTTATAATTAATTTACAAGTTTTCAAACGTTACGCGACATTGTATGCCGAACACGGCGGCGGCAGCGTTGCGGTCAAAGGTCGGCAATTGTCAGGACGCCTGGTATAGGCGAATGTGAATGGTCAAGTACAGTAGTAGGCGAATACACTACGCATATTATGTATGTAAAGGTATACTGTTCGCACAAGGGCCATTGTGAGGTGCGTACTGAACTACTGACTGTACACGCGCTCTTTTCCGCGGTTATCACCGCACACCGTATACCGCCACTGCCCGCCGAATAACCGAGCCGAAGCCACGACCGAAAAACGGCGCCAACACACTTAACACCTCGCCCCCGCCGCCGACAACTTGCCGGCGTTCGCGATTGCAATATTATTGGTTTATTATATTTTGTAATACACACACAGTACACAAGGAGATAATAATATACGCCGACGAAGCAGATGTTCAACTCGCATCGAGAAATTCGTTTGAATTTCTATCGCGCGAATTCTAAATCCTCCTACCCCCACCCACTTATCATGCTACAACCGCGAAACAGGCCTATCGTAAAAAAATATAAATAATATACTACGTACGGTTATCATGTACACACATTATATATTATATACATCACACATCATATCATTATTATTATTATTTTTTTTTTTTTTTTACGAAGATTTGTTTTATATATTATAATAATTGTTGGTTTTAGTTTATGGCCAGAGTTATAGGTCAAGGCGGGACTTGACGTAACTCATCATTGAATTGATGATACGAGCATATATATTCACTCGACTTTTTCCTGATAACACGTGCTGATGTAGTGTGTGTGTGTGTGTGTGTGTGTGTGTGTGTGTGTATGTGTGTGTGTGTGTATGTGTGTGTGTGTGTGTGTGTGTGTGTGTATGTGTGTGTGTGTATATGTGTGTGTGTGTGTGTGTGTGCTGTACGAGTATCATGAACATGAAGTAAAGTATTATGGTTTTCGATTCACAATATTCGTATTGTCCAATATAATAATATTATACAAGCCTACGCGGTCTAAGCTATACAAGACCCGGAACAACACGAGGGAACTAAAATGCCCATGCAGCGTGTTCGCTTAAATGTTACGCTTTTGCAAAAAACAATGTACACCCATCAACTTCGATATAATCTAAAACGAATTCAACCGATGTACTTCCGAGTTGACATGAAACGAACGTGCATAATATACGTATACCTGCGCGCGCCTGACCGCAAGAAATTGGTCCAATGTGGTTATTATATTACACCGTGTAGTTACGCGTGTCCTTAAATTTCGCGCGATTTCACGAGTCACCTTTTCACAACACCCACCCTGATCGTGCGTCGGAAAATAATAACATAGTTTACGATTTCTTAAATTGAAATAATGTACGTACTATTATACCAGGTACTATTACATAATATTATTATCAACCGGTGATCAACCTGGTGAAAAAATCCTCACGCAATCATCGTGCGTGTGACGACACGTCCAACTACAAAAACGAGTGGACAACGGTGCTCAGGCGTTTCGCCTTTCCGGACCGGTCGAAAAAAGGCCGGGAAACATGAACTTATTGAAATGCGGAAGCCGAGAGAAAGAAATATGATTCTGAGACGAGTGCGATTTAGATATAGGTCCATATTATTAATATCGGATACATAACGGTTAACAATATCGAGATGGATGTAAGGATATTTACCAAAAGCGCATCACGATTCACTGCAAGTGTGGATAGGCGTCAAAGTGTTTGTTGAGCTCCCGGTGCAGGTGCTCGGGCAGAACGCCCACATTGGTGAACAGTGACCGGAGAACGTTGAGTTCCTCGCTGAGCAGTTCTATCCTCTTCTGCAGCCGCTCGTTCTCTTTGACCAACAGCTTGACTTTCTCCTCGGTCTCGCGGCTGCGGATCTTGGCCTTTTCCCGACTCTTGCGCACCGCTATGTTGTTCCGTTCCCGCCTCCTCTTGTACTCGTCCGTGTTCTTGTCCACCGACTTGTTCGACCCGGAGCTCGACTTCCGGTGATGGTTGTGATGGGCCTTCAGGTGAGGACCGCTACCGCCGCTCGACACGGGAGACGTCTGGAACGCGCCACCCTGGCCGTTGCTGAGGTACTGCTGCTGTTGCTGCTGCTGCTGCTGTTGCTGTTGCTGTTGCTGCTGGTTCCTGAACTCGACGGACTCGGATGGTTCCTCCTTGATGGGACCGCCCGCGGTGGCCGGCGTGCTCTCGTAATGCACGGGCTGCGGCATGTACGCGAGCGTGGTGCGCGAGTTGAAACCGTTCTGGGACACGCCGTTGCGGCCGTTGCCGCCGCCGCCACCGCCGCCGCCGGTGCCGTTGGGCAACTTGACCTGGCCCTGCTGCAGGATCTCCGTGAACAGTCCTTCGCTGAACTGGCTGTCGTCGATGAGGTTCTGCAGGTCGAGCGATATCTCGGGCGTGGACAGTTCCGATATGTCGTACCTGTTCTTGAGCTGCCCGAGCTGCGCTTTCTTCGCGGCCATGGCCAGTTCCTGTTGGCTGATCTGATGGTGCGGCTGGTGGGCGTGCGGCTGCGGTGCCGAGTCGTACATCTGCGGTGAGTTCATGTCGCGACGGCGCAGTATTATTATGTTAGCGCGAAAAGCGTCCGCGACGCACCGGTTCAGTGGGTGGTGGGGGTTACACGACGATGGTAATGTGTGTGTTGTCTGCAGGGACGCCGCGACGCACCGGCACAATAACGGACGGGACTGCGCGTGATGCGTGCACGTACGAGTGTGTGCGCCCCGAGCGCGCGACACTTACGGGTTTCTGGCCGCGAGGGATACGCCGCCGACGACCACTTGTTGACGACGGTGCTCGTGCGCCACTCGCGTGCAACAGTAATATTATTATTTGTAGTGTCACCGGGAGAACGTGGTGTTCGCGGGGGCTGAACGACAGACGACTGCGGAAATCTCAGTGATCATCGTCGTGTTCGTCATGTGCGCGATCGTTACAATATATATAGTATTTACGTACAATTGAATGATTTTATTCAAAACTTTCTGTTTTTCAGTCGCGAACTATATCAATGCGACGACGACGACGACGACGACTACGATAATGTTGAACTATTATTTCACGGTCGGTCGGACGCACGACGACTACACGCGGCACGGTGGACGGCAAGGTGTGAAAAAAAATTAATAAAATGTTTTTAAGCTTTTCTTTACCACCGCCGCCGAGATGTGCGATCGGAAAACAACGCTAGGAAAATACCTCGTGAACACACAGCGCACAGTAAGTTATATAATGTATATATATATATATATTTATTTATTTTTTTTGTAAAAACGAAAATACAATGCTTGATAATATATTATAGTATCCGTACGCGAGATGTGCGTGTTTTGAAAATGGAAATAAAAAAAATACGAACGAACGAAAAACGTAAAATATAACAACTACTATACGAAATAAATCGGCCGACGACGACTGTACTTGAGCGTGTTCGCACCTACCGGACGCGTGTTTAGCGTGCGACTACCCCGGCGCAGTTTCGGTACCAGTTGCAGAGAGTAGTCGTAGTAGTCGCGTAGTAGTAGTAGTAGCGACCGCGTTGGCATACGCGCCGATTGAATTGCCGCCGCGCTTGTTGCCTCCTCCTTCTCCTCCTCCTCCTCCTCCACCGCCACCTCCTACTCGCGGACCGCGGTACGCGCGCTCTCCCCTCCATCCGTTCACCGTTCACCGGCCCGCCCCTCGCCATCGAGTCGTATGACGTCCGCGTCGTCGTCGTTCTCTTTCACCCGCTCGGTATCTTGCTCCAACTCTCTCGCTCGCCATCGTAATACTATATACATCTTTCTCCATCTCGCTCCCTCTATCCATCCCATCTCCCGGTCGCTCGGACTTAAAGCGCCCGGCACGTCATAAATGTTAAATAATAATAATCGTCGCGCTTTTTCCCTTCCTTGTGTTCTTTCTTTAGCGGTTTTTTTTTTTTTTTCGTGATTTTTTTCTTACGCTATTCATTTTCATCACATTACGTTTTGTCGTTATCGATACGTGCCCGTTTGTACATAACATGTGTAGCTGATATTATATGTTATTATTATTATGTACTTTTTTTTATCAACAATACACTCCCCGAGTACGCTCATAAGTCATAATAATTTAATAATAATAGTAATTACTAAAATACAATTATTTTTATTGTCGACTCGTCGTCGGACGTTAGTATTTGAGTTTCCTTTACACGTGATTCATTCAATATTTTAAAAGTACGCTGGCGCCCGCGCGTAACGGCGTAGTGTTTGATAATAAAAATAAAAATAAACACTCGACGATTTCATACACAAATCGAAGACGGACAGGGGATGATGGCCCTATGGAACATGGCATATACGCACGTAGACACGATTTAAACTATTTCAAGTATATTATGTCACGTACAATTCGGTTTTGGAACCCAAATTCCGACTATGGTCTCGTTTGATCTGGTCCAGTTTTATGAACAATAGAAACATATGAAATTATTATTATTGTTCTGGTGAGGATATGAAAAAACCTTTAAGACCGTTCCCCAGTTATTATAATTTTTTGATGGGGGCGCATCTGGTTCCGCAAAGGCCAACGTTTATTAAATTGTATTCAACATTTCTACTTATACTTATTTACACCTCGGAACATAATCATTCAACAGTCGCCAATACATCAGGGATCCGATCGCTGTGTAATTATGCAACCACAATGTGTGTTTCAAAATTATGTGTACATGTGCTTTAATAGTAAGTATAAGTATAGTGTGCACTAAAAAATTGAAAATATGTAAGAATACTATATTTTGGCCGATTTGGCTACACTATAGAATGTTTACGGAATAAAAACACTACATTAGACTTGAACTTCTGTAATATTGGTCCAAGGTGGGGAAGTTCTATGTACAATATAGTTTCGGTTATATAAAGCCTGTATGAATGATTATAATCGCTTGAATGTTATAGAACAGGATTCTTCTGAACAATTTTTACTCCTGTACACTACGGAATATATTTATGGGTATTCATAATTTTTCTAGATTTTTGCTAATTTTTACCACAGTACTTAATTGATTTTGAATATTATAATGCAATTATATATGAATCTATTTTAGTTTCGTGAACTGATTGAATTTCAAATAGAACAAAAGCTTTTAAAGTTAACCTTGCATTATGCTATAAACATTTGAATGTTGATGTATTTTATGACGAATATTTTATAACTTAGAAGAGAGAATATAAAATGAAGCAATGCACATTTAAGTACAAATCATATGAATTGAATTTATCTCTTTTTGCAATAAATGTATTAAAAATGTAATAAATCAAAATATTGTTTACATTGACATTTTTGCTTGGATTAAAATATATTTTATTTGAGCTCTTGGGCGTAATATAAAGGTGTACTTCATCAATCCGCTATAGTTTATAGTAGAGACGAAAATATAGTAAAATTTCATTTAATTTTTTTCATTTTATATTTAGCGGTGGTGTTCAAAAGATTGTAAAATGCATTGAAATGCAGAGTACGTATATATTCGAATTCTTGTCAATCGAATAAGAAGAAATACTAACAACGAAACTTATATTATAAAAATAATTAAATACAAAGACAATGTTGGTACAAGAGCAATAGTAGGCACCCTGGTTCCATGAAAAATGTATAAATTTATTTTTAACAATATTAATAAATAATTAAACATTTTTTTGATAATTTCCACGCGGCCACATAGGATCCGGAGTTAAAGATTGGAGATAAAATAATATATTTATTTTTCAATAACAGAATTAAAAACAAATGTTAATTTAACGTTAATTAACATTTTTCAGCTTTAGTCTTAGAACTTTACATATTTCAATATTTGTATGAACAATTAGCAAGACCGTTTATAATAATACGAAATAATACTAAAATGAATAAAATACAATTTAGATCGACTATAGAAGTAATAATTTCTTTTTTCGAGAAGTGGTTTAAATATAATGTATATTTATTATAGATATAGGTACCTATCTACATATAACACATACCTATTTGTTTATTTATAGATTATCGGTAAACGCCTTAGTTAAATAAAGAATATTAGATTTTTGAATTTATTTAGTGTTAAGTTGTACAAACGTGTAATTAAAACCACTATTTTGGGAGAGACAAGTATCCTGCCACGTGCCTAAACAAGATAAAATATGACCTGCGAGTTTCAACCCTTCGGATGAAAAAAAACTTACCCTAATTATTATATCATTAATTATTATATAACCACGTGTACCTTTTAGAACGATCCCCATCAAAATACATCACAAAGACTTTTCATTTCTTATTTTTCTAGGGTGGTAGTAGATCGGTGTTTTTTATTTCATAATCTCATAACTACTGCAACATAAAAAAAATAAATTGCGAAATTCCATATGTTCCTTTCAGTAAGTACTGAACAGTAGGCATTTAGGCGTATATCTCTAAAATGGAGGGAGACGATAAAATATTAACAAACATCGCAGCTGACAAAATAAAACTTTAATTTATTATTGATGTTCATATTTTACACGGAGAAAATGTTATAAATATAATAAACTCATAGGTAATTTAAAAATATTTAAAATCGCTAATTTCATTTAATCTAACTACAATATCTTGGTTTTATATTATATATTTATAAGTGTACTAAGTGTAGTTTTACATGTATAATGTATGTATATTGTACGTGTAAATATATTTTAACTTAACGCAACAAATTATAAGTACCTAATTAATATACCTACATTTTGTATTTTATCATAATCTGATTGCCCATGTGGCCATTAGTATCATCTATTTCTATATGCTTTAATTTTCTTCAATAATCTAAAGATAAAGCTATTCAATTAAAGATACAATTAAAAGATAATTAATAAACTAGAATTACTAATTAGAAATACTACAAGACAGTTATTCAAAATTCAAACTTTTTAATTAGACATTCTATAGGAATACTAATTTAAAAATTAGATTATTGTTTAAACTCACATTTCCATTTCATTTATACTTACATTTTAAAAACTTAAACAGTTTCAAAAATATTCAGAATATAAGCAAAATTAAAAATTTGGTTTCCTTCATTTAAAATTTCATAAATATACTTCAAAATAAATACTACCAAAACTAAATTAATACAACATTCAAAACAAAACTAAAAATAATTAGTTAGAACTTAATAGTTAATCTTCTATTGAAACATATTTTGTTTTTATATAAACTGTCGATTTTCCATTACAATATAAATATTTTAGGAAGTTATACTGGGTTCTATCATCTCCCTTGTCACACCACTTAACTATTCAAGTTTTAAAATATATTTATATTCATATAATTTATTTATTGTGCAACATAATATTATGTACAGATTGTAGACATTTCAATAAACAAAAAAAATAAGGAATTTATTAATAATATAATACATAGGTATCTATGAAGTTTAAACTACAAAACAATGAAACATGTTGGTAGATAACCTTTATAACCCTATATTAATATATTTAGAAAGCTAAGCCTCCTAGAATTGTAGTACCTACTTTTTAATTATGAACATATTTAAATTATTGGAGAGTATATTTTTGAACCACCCCAACATCATATTTGATCTGATGATATACTATTTCAAATCTGATGCCAGTTCAATAAAAATTTTATAATTAATAGGACTCGGATTTTGTAGCAAATTCTTCTTTTGAGGGGAATGTGATAAAAAAATAATTCTTAGATATAATTATATTTTGAATCGTTCTGATTTCAATGAAGTCAACGTTTTAGATTCTGAACGGAGTGATGGAATCTATTGGTTTTACAATGATGTGTTTTTTTTTTTTTCTTTTTTTTTTTTCTTTTGTGTCTGAGGACACGATTTTTGGTAGTAAAAATGCTTCGATTTTCTTAAACAGCAACTTTTTTGAAAGGAAAGTGAATGTAGATGGTACTTGGGCTAGTCAAAAATCCAACTTTTTCAATACTTTTTTAAAAAATCAATAAAAACAATAAAAAAATTACGAAAAAACGGGAAATTTTAGGCAAAATCACGTTTTTACAAAATACATTTTTTTAAAATGCTCTAATTCAAAAACGAAAATCCGCAACAACTTGAAATTTTCACCAAACCATGATATTGGTGTTCTCTATTTCTTGATTTTTGTAAGTTTTTTTTTTCTTAAATATCTATAGAAATTTTTGGCTGTCCAAAAACTCTTGAAATAGAATTAAAGGACTAAATATAAGTAATACTAATTGTAACTAAAAAATATCGGAGATGGTTTCACTCAAATTTTTTTTATAAGCCCATAAAGTTCAAATTTGTATAAAATATGTTAAAATCGCGATAATTTGCAAGTTATTTTATGGTTGAAAATTCATAAATTTTTTTCTGTTTATACTTAAGGTTCAAAATTTTAACACTAGGTTGTCTATAAGCTTACCTTCAAAAATATATAAAAAAAATTCTACCAGACTTAAAAGAAAAAATTTTATGACTGTTTTAAATTTAAATTTTTACGAAATTGCATTAAAATTCAATTTAAATATACAATACTATATTATATACACATTTTAGACAAACATATTAACTCCGTTCAGAATCGTTATTTGTATACAATGATATCTATCATTGCATTCAAATTTAACAAATCCATTGTAATAATGACCTATCCTATAAATGAGGTGCACTCCACCCCCAACTGTACAGCAGAGCGAGGCCCATCCGGTTCTTTTTAAGGATTTATTTTGCTACAAAATCCTAGCCCTAGTCATTAAATTTTCTTTACAAATTTCTAAACGTCTTAAACTTGAAACCACACTCAATATTATTAAATATAGTTATCAGTTGGTAAGTTGAGGTAAGCACATTTCATTTAGAAATAGGTACATGTAGAACTATAATTTCCAAATACAAATTACAATAATAAATGTTTTATATGAACTTGCTCATGAGTTGAGTTTATAAATTAAAGCCATACAATGGAAAGTTATTGTTTTAAGTATGATAATACACTTTTTTTTTGAAATTTAATATGCCTTTTATTAAAATAATTACAGCAAAGCGATTACAATAAAATAAAAATAAAGATAATACACTTAAGTCACTCGATTTAAATTTAAATATTATATCAATATACTTACTATTTTATTATTATTAGTTTAGGTTAAGCCTTCGATATGTTTTTTTGATAGTTTAAGATTTAACTGTTGTAAGACAGTAACATTTATAGAATAGATACCTACATAAAATAATGATTAGCCCATAAATTTAAAGACCAAATTATATGAATATTATAATTAAAACCTGGGTTGTGTAATAAATTTTACAAATCCTTATTTTAAGTTAAAATACAATAAAATGACAAAAAAAAAAAAAATAACAGACTGATTTATTTTATAAAGAAAGGTTAAAAATAAATACAATACATAATAACTGGTTGTAGAAATATTTTAATATTTATTTTAAATTAAATTCAGAATCAAACAACTGAAATAACTGATAATAACAAAATAACGTTATTAACTATTAAGAATATAAGAAATACTGTCATGGTAAGAAAAATATTACTAAGTAGTAAATATTTTTAGTGATATTGAAACTACACTGAATTAATCAGTTAAATACTGCATAATAAATTAATGTATGATATAATCATTGATTATAAATACTACTAGTAAGAATTTAGAATTTTTTTTTATATTTTCCATATAGGTGTGGTACATCATATTTTTATTTATCTATTGGGCATAAAGCAAAATTCCAATGTGCAAAATATTAACAAAAAAATTGTATAATTTATCTGACCAATGAATGTAACAGTTATTTCAAAGTTTCCCATTAGAAACATTTTGTCAATCAAAATAACTTTAAATGATTATAATTATTTAGAAACCATCTGTTATCAATAATACTTCCAACAATAATGTCTTTATTCGGCAATATTCTTTAATATTATAAGATTTTTACATTACCACCAAAATATTCTTTCATTCATCCTTTTCTTAGAAAATATACTAGGGTACTAATGGATACCATTTGAGTTCTCATTGATCCGCATTGTAACATATTAATAAATTAATTTTGTTTCTTATCCTATTATTTAAAAACAAATTGAATGTAGTAAAAAGTAGCAGAAATTGTCTTTACTTATAAATAATATATAGATATTTAAAAACACAAAGTTAATGTAAAAACCAAACATCATATTATTTGTTTATAATTTAAAAACGCTTGACATTGTAAAGTAACCATTTTTATCCATTTTTACTTTGAGCTTATAGTAAAAACAATATTATATTCAGATATTAATAATATTATACTCAAATGTTTAATCATTGATTATAAATACTAATATTTATAATCAATGGTTTAACTTAAACTCATGCATAAGAAAAAAAATGATGTGAGTATAATATACTGAAAACAGGGTTAGTATAATTGAATATACATATTGTAATATTTAGAATACAATTATTTCAATATATTTGGATTACAAAATATGAACACGGATAAAAATATAGATAACAACAATTCAAATATGTAAATAGTATTGCATATCCAATATCCTTATATTAAATTCGTAAATCCATAAATTATTTTTTTTATAAATAAAATTGATATATATATAATATATACATATATAAATAAAAAAACTAATTAGAATTTCACATGATAACAAACATTAAGTCATTGGTACTGAAATTCTACTGTCTTTCAAATTACTCTCTAATGGATATAAATAATATAAAAACAATGGTGAAAATTAAATAGGTATAAATACAAATAACAGTAAAACAAGTCTATACAACTAAAAATATAACATATATAGTGTCTTTTAACTCATTAACATTTTATTTTACCAGTAATTATAACTATAGTTATTGTATTATGAAAATACTTAAAATATATATATATATATTACCTTTAATATTTATAATTCTTTTTAAGAAATCATGTATTTCAAATAATTGAAAGAACTCAGTTCTCCTAGACATTCACAAGCATTCTCTGAAAAATACAATAAGTAAAACAAGTAAATAAATCATACAGTAATGTGATAAATGTTGTGTGTATTCAAGTGATGTTCAAATAATTTCAAGTTCTTTTATTTTTAATGAATTAAATAATGGCTACAATGTAATTAGTCATGTAAATACAAAGAGCAGTATGGTGATAATAGTAGTAATAACTTTTACTATAAGTATGATAAATTATTTAATAGTGTAGTATTATACCTTTAGAACAATTGCATTCCCATAAAACTTCATTTTGAAATACAGTTGTCAGTAATCCTTTGACATTTGTAAATAATCCTATGGGTTCAAGTACCCCTGTGGATCCAGAAAATTCAACTACTTCAATATGAATGACACCAATAAACAATAATATTCCAGTATTTCCAGATTTAATGGTCAACCATGGAGGATAGATTCGTATTATACTATTTTTAGTTACATTTTTGGGACAGTTTTCTAAAGTAACTAACAATTTTTGAACTTCTGTTTCTGTAAAATATTATAAAAGTAAACATGATTATTAATGCTTAACTAATTTAATTATTATTAATTTAGTAATTATTTTCAAACCCTTTACCGGAATTCATATGGTAGCAAAGCAAAACAAATGTTCTGAACTCCTTCCATGCTTCAATTACATATAACAGTGCAGTTTCACATTTTTTTAGTTGATAACTTTTAGACAAGTTTTTCTCATACTCTCGAATACAAGCTTCAGATTTTTTACGATTGATCAGATCTCGAAATTTTCCTCTCAATCCATCTTTACTAAAGTCATAATAAAATATTAAACATTTTTTTTCTTTTTTTAAGATAAAATATTTTGTGGATAATTCAATCATTAATATTCAAATAAAGATATAATGAATGAAAAATGAAAATGAGTCAATTTTAATATGAAAAAAGTGTATTCAATGTAAAGAGTTGTGTAACTAATAACTATCAATACATTTTTTAGATTATAAATAAAAATAGTATTTAAAACAAAAATAAATCCATTCCAAAAGTGGAAACTGGTGCAATATTATTTAAATAATAAAACATCTCTTCATTGTATCGATTTTGATTTTAAAAATTCAAATATATAAAAAGAATAAACATACATTAAATATGTAAAGGATAACACTTTATTTGAACGTAAAGTAATATTTTAAATGGATGTAGAAATTATCTGAGATAATTATGTTCATATTTTAACTAAAAAAAATAACATAAATAACAAGTTTTAATAAAAAATTCTGTGAACTATACATATAGGCAATAAAAGCAATATTATATTTTTCCTAAACAAATATTTCTATTATTTCTATAACTAATGAAGCAATATTTACTAATGATAAATATCAACAAACATTTGTAATTTATAGAATACATTTTATAATAATTATTATGTAATTATTACAATAAAAGTAAATATAAAAATAGAATACTAAAATATTATCATACATACAAAAATCCAATATTTATGTTTATATATAGTTTAAATTGTAATGGTAAAATATTTCTAAATGTACAAAATTATTACATAATTTATTTATGGTGTTTTAATGACACTTTGGTTTACCAAGACTAAAAAGATCATAGTAACTAAGAATTTTGATAAGATGAAAAATACTTACCAAATTTTTCTACGTTTCTTTGCAGAATCAAAACGATTGGGAGATGGACTACCTTTTGTTTTATTCTTACACATTTCCACATCAAAAATATCTTCATATTCAGAAACAGCACTGGGCGATTCCATTGTATCAATCTGCAAAATAAAAAGTAAATAGATTTCTAATCTTTATAATTTAATTGCATTCAGAGTTTACACTTTTTAATACACACTTTAAATAATCTTTCTTGATTGATAAAAGACTGGGTTGGAGAAGTTACAGATTCAAATAAACCTTGTAATATTATAGAACACTTATTTTGTGGAGGGGTTTGAATAGACTGAATTAGTAAATTATGACTTTTTCCATGTGGTGTCTTAGGCGACTGGTCAACTTCAATCAGTGGAACAATTGAATTTAAACCGATATCTGGAGAATATTCGATTGCAGATCTGCTCATATTAACTGCATTGTGTTCTGGTGTGGCAGGAATTACTGTTATTTCAGATGATTGTGTAAAATATTTACTCTTATTTTGATCAATTTTTAAATCATTTGCATTATAGGAATTTTCAACTGTTCTAAAATCTTTTTGGGACATCTTCTCATCAAATGTTTTTGAGTTTGTGGGTGCAGATACAGAATAAGTGTCCAAACGGTACCTATTAATTTCATTATTTGTTATACCTAGATTTTGATTTTCTGAAGGTTCTTTAATTAGTGGTTTAAACTTTTTTCGAGAGTTTTTTATTCTGAAATCAGATCTAGGAGACTTCAATATATTATCTGTACAAATTAAACTGCAAAAATCAAAATTATTTGTACCTCTTAATTCATTTTTGTGAGTTTTTACTGTTTTTGGACTTGCATTGAAATCATAAAAATCAATATTAATTCTTTCTTCCAATTTATTTTTGTGAGTTTTTACTGTTTTTGGACTTGCATTGAAATCATAAAAATCAATATTAATTCTATCTTCCAACTTATTTTTGTGAGTTTTTACTGTTTTTGGACTTGCATTGAAATCATAAAAATCAATATTAATTCTTTCTTCCAATTTATTTTTGTGAGTTTTTACTGTTTTTGAACTTGCATTGAAATCATAAAAATCAATATTAATTCTATCTTCCAATTTATTTTTGTGAGTTTTTACTGTTTTTGGACTTGCATTGAAATCATAAAAATCAATATTAATTCTTTCTTCTAATTTATTTTTGTTCCTAGTTTTGGTATTTTTACTACGGTGTACTTTATTTTTTTTGGTTTTCTTTTTATTAAGTAAATTAATAATTTCGGACGATTCTATAATGTCTTCTGAATTTACAGGATTTGCCCTCTCTAGATTTTGATAGTGAATATTTACATCTTTAGATTCTTCAATGTCCTCCGTTGGTGCTTGTGGTATACATTTATTTTTATTTTCTTGAAACAAACTCCTTTTCACACGTTTATGGGCATGTTCTACATTAGATTTGTTATTACTAATGCCACGTGAAAAATCCTTAGATTTAGTTGACTTTTTAACTTTTATTACACTCTCCTCAATATTAATTCCTTTTATCACTGGTAATGATTTGGATCCGCGAGTATTGTTATTTCTATTCCAAATAACTTCGATATTTTTACTGAAGGAATTATTTTGTTCCTCCATTTTCATTCCTAAAAACATAATTTGAGTAAATTAGACAAAATTTTTAATTTAAACCTATGCAATAGACATGTTAGAATTTAGATTATTTAAGTATCTACACCTACATCAAATTTTAAATTGTATATCTATTTACTTATAATAATAAAATATAAAAATTTCTTTATGTTCTATGTATAAATTAAGGAAAATATTAAATTATATTAATTCCAACAAAAAAATATTAATAATACGACAATAATACCAATTATTTATGACTGAAAACATTAGATATTTAAATAATAATTATATTAATCAAAGACAAAATGAATCCTTATATCAGGGGCCTCCAACATTTTTTTACGGAGAGCCAAATTTGAAATTTGCTTCTGAATCGCGGGCTAAAATGACTTAGTGATGCATAGATAAAAAATTTAATCGAGGATGGACGAGAACTATTTTCTGACCATTTAAAATTGTATATTTTATTTTAATATAGTTGTAGAAAACAACACCTGAAAAAATAAATATAGTCTAAAAAATTATTTTTCGAATAGGAAATTAATAATTTGAAAATTATTTTAATACTTTCAAAACATAATTAGCTTGGCGGGCCAGTTAAAAAAGCATGACGGGCCATAGGTTGGCCTGTATTCTACAACATTATATAATACATAGATAATTTTAAAAACAATATTTACCTCCCTTCATAACAAAAATACTAATAAATGTCCAATGTGTTTTGTATTTTTACAAACTAGTTGAGCCAAGATTATTTATGCATACAAAGAAAATGAATCAGATATAAATATTTTAATTAAAATAAAACATTGATACGTAATTTTAAAAATATACTTAAACAAATAGTGCACAAACGTTATAAAAATAAAGGAATAATATAGATCGACTTAATGAGATCAGTTCAATAAGAAAAAAAAATGGTAAAATAGGTTACTAAACTTTATACTTTATACCGGGTTCACACTAAACGCGCAAAACTTTTTGCAACGTTGCTATGATGTTCGGCGTATTTAGCGTGAACTTGGTCCATGCACGAACAAGCATGTTATAGGCGCGTTTTGTTTATCTAGTTTGTATGAGAATCGTCAATATCGTATTGTTGTTGCTGCAGTGAATGCATAATTGTTAATTTATTTTTTGAATGATTATAAATGTAAAATAAAAAAAGTATAATAATAATCGGCAATTCGTGCAAATATGCGTGGGATCAAGACTTATTCAACTAATTGAGTACTATCGCGAAAAACCAGTTCTATGAAACCCAAATGAAAAATCTTATTTCCATAAAATCAAAAAAAAAAAATTGATCCTTGTTTAACAATATTGTGACTAATTAAATACTTCAGTCCTTAGGAAAAAGTTATTTTAAAATAGCCCATGTCCTCAAGTGTAAAATCAGTAATTGTGTACTACTATAAATCTCTCTACTTTGTAAAATAGTAGTCTCCCAAAATCAGTGCTGTTTACGGTTTTTATTTTCCGTTTTATTTTTTTTTTTTAAAAAACAGTACTTTCTGAACGAAAAAAGTTAAAAACATTTGATCATGTTGCAACATACCTATTTCCCTAGGTGCAGTATAGACGCATGTACTCCCAAGAATGTTGAAGGTGATAAAATATTATAGCTACGTTTTATGCAAGTGCGTGTTTAGTGCGAACCCGGCTTAAAAAAAGGCTTTAAAAACTTTATAAGTTAATATCTAGAATTAGAGGAGACTTAATTTATTTAAAAAACAAATACATATATTCTGAAATTTGAATGAATAATGAGATTAAAAATAAATACCTAGTAATTTGTAACTTAAATTATTTACTTATATTCAAACAGTATAGGTACTATAGTATTATAAAAATATTATTATGGACGGATGCTAACCAGTCCCCCCCCCCAAAAAAAAAAAACCTTGCCTGATTCTTAACTTCTTAACTACGTATTATTCATACGAAATATTAATCACCAAAATAATTTATTTATAATATATGATAGGTCTGATATGAAATTTAATAATTTAAACTTTTGTAATGAGATGCTGGTCTACATTTTAAGCAAAAATTATTTTTTAAATCTATAAATATTCTAGTACCATGGAAATGGTAACATGGTAATGAAACATAAATTAGCCAAGAATAAATTAAGTGGTATTGATATACTGACAAAGATGAGTGTAGAACTGTACACATCAAATTATTACGTGATGTAAGTTAGAGGTGTAAGGTATTAGAAGTAATTTATAATTGTGAGTACAACTCCAAAAATAATAAAACTAAATTTCACAACCAGTTAAATTATGCATTTTATTATAATTTAAATTATTATTATTATTATTATAATTATACTATAGTTATACCAATGTAGTTCAAAATAGTTTATAAAACAAATACATAGTAATGACACAAGTCACTGTATATGAATATAGTTTCCTTTAAAGTGTTAACTTATTAGGAATTATAAATAAATTTTAAATTAAAATACAAATAATAAAAATGAATCATTATGAATCGGGAATCTCATAAATAACACATTGCAAACCGTAAATCAATAAAGAATAGATGTATCACTTCGCTCAGAATCTATATGATGGATACATAATATATGATAATTACACGCTAGGTATTCTAATGCATGGATATAATATGCTAGAAGCTAGACAAAAATAATTTCGAATACAATTTCCTAATTTTTAAAAAAGTGAAACAAGAATATATACATATATATTTATAAAATATAAATAAGAACTAAAAATTAGGAATAAACATTATCATTTCGCAAAATAAAAATTCAATCGAACCTAATTAAATAGGTACCAATTGAAAACGAGCCACGTCATTTACATAGGTTTAATACTTTGAAACACTTGTAATTTTTATTCTTTAAATTTTAGCCAAATACATTTGCATTAATAAAATACCAATTATATGCAAATTTATAACATACCATGAACTTCTATAACCTATGTTAGTGTTGTAATGAATATAAAACGCATAGTATTAGCTGTAACGTATTATTTATAAAAATAAACACATGTATATTGGCCGGAAACCTATTTCCACCAAAGTGCAATGTTTCAATAAATTTATTAGTAATGCCTTAACATTTATAATAAAACTTATTAAATATTATATATTAATTATTTAAATATTAGGTGATAGTATACATTATATGTATAATATAGACATACTTTTTTAAAACAAATTGAAACACATCTAAAATATTTTAAAGAACTATACAATTTAGTAGTTTTAAATAAAAATAAATGTTATTACTATTAAATTGAGTCATGGCAGTCATTGTCATTGGCTAATAGGAATAACTGATGACAACAGCTATACATACATTATTTTTGAGTTTTAATAGATTTTAAAAGAAATTAAATATTTTTAAATGTTATAATAAATATAATTTCGTATTAACTATATTTTAATTTTATACAAGCATCAAAATTGTTGGTATTTTCTATATTTCTAAGTAGAGAATATAAAATAAAGAATATTCAATATAATGTTAATACAACTAAACAAGTATAGTTATTAGTTAGTAATGGCTTGCATATTATATAAGAATAGTTCAAATAAGTGAATAATAAAAAAATTATATAAATATATTTATTTAATTTTCTCCTAGAAAAAAAAAGGCGAGACTGAAAATATAATTATAAATATTTATAATGAAGTCCAAACACTAATTCAAGAGTCGCAAGCTATGTTAATTTACTAACATGGTCTAACCACTATAGAGTATAGGTCAATTAAAAATGTTACGGAAAAAAACCGCCTTTAAGAAATTAAAACGTAAGAACTTTAGCTGATTTATTATTTTAGAAAAATTTAAAATCCCAAACTATAAAAACAATTAAAAATAGATTCTATTACTCCGTTCTGAATCAAAAATTAAAATCTTTAATATCACTGCCTAAGCAAACTCAGAACAAATTTGGTATAAAATTAAGCACTTTAAATCAATGGTTCTCAACCTCTTCTGTTCTACGCCTCCTTTGAAGGTTTCAAAAATATCGCACCCCACCTATTAATTGAAAAAAAATGATTACCTTTTTTTATAAACTTAATTAACAAAATATAATCTATATAATAGTCGTTTAGGGCATGTTTATCAATAGGTACACAATAACAATAACCGTTTGTTATTAATTTTTCATTTTTTCCCTACAGTTCAAAATACAAATATAAATAATAATAATAAATAATCTGAAAAAATTATAAATCTGTGTATTTCTAAAATAACCCAACTAACATTGTTTTAAACAGATCGTACTTTGAATGTTACAATTTTGCAATATATTTTGGTAGTGTTTCTAATTCACAACAAATCAATTAAAATATTATTTTTAATTTTTTATGAAATGTACTACAATAAAAATAATTGTAAAATGTAAATATGTAAAATCGTATGTCTACGAAACACAAAAAAAAAATCCAGCCAATTAATGGTTTGTGAACATAACAATGTAAATAAATAAAGCATTAAAATTAACATTAAAGTGAAACTACATTTTTATAATAATTGAGCACTGAACAGTTTGCAGAGAACCTTATATTTTTTTAAAGTATCAACACGAAATTTTAATCATAAATGTATTATTAAACAGCAATAACTCAAATTGTATAAAAAACAGTACCTTCACAAAATGAACATTTTAAGTATCAAATTGTACACTTTATACTACAATACAATGATAATATTAGAGTACTACATTTTTTAATATATACGTCAACGTCTTTAAATATAAATATATCAAATAAACAATTTGTCGAAAAATATTAAATCCTTTTAATTGTTTAAATGTAAATGTTGATAATTTTTTTAAGCTAAACAAAAACAACTAGATAGAACGAACACAAATATGTATTATGAATTAGTATTTTCATATTTCTCAGAGTTTAAACATGTTAGCTTGATTGATTTGTACTATATATACAATAATATACCTACAAAATACTGATTTTATGTTGATTTAGAAATGTAACTAATAACTATTTACACATAGATATTATTCTATTATTATTTCATAAAACGATTATTAAATATAATATATAAACCACTATATACATAATTTAAGTTCATAACCAATATTAAAATAGCATTGTATTATCAAATTCTCTTCAATAAAGTGCCACCAGATATCGCTGCTCCGATGAAATAATATCGTCCTTATATTCTATATAGACTGTTAGTAGTAGCACGCACATCCGCTGGCCACTCACCAACTCTGTAGTCAACACTTCCACAGTCGTTAAACACGGTTAAATCAGTGTGCACGTGGAGGAGAGTTAACCGCCGGGAAATTATTTTTTTACTGCATACACATTTATCTTTTATAATGAATTACAAAGAAAATCAACATAATGTATCATTGGTTTTATTTTCGGCTCTCACCGCTGTAGCATTTTTATTGATCAACCTCAAATATTGTATACTTTATGTAATTCCAATTTTGGGTGCAGGATGGTTTATGGTTAATTACTGGAATCTATTGGTCAGAATTTGGCAGACACTTCCTAGAGACGCAATGTAAGTATGTCGAAAGTATTTGAAAATATTAATTTATAATCAACGATCAACGAAATATTCATAATATATTGGACTGGCGATATAATTTAAAATATACATGCATGTACACTGTTTATATTAAAATAAATGCATTAGTAAAGAATAATCGCATATCTTAATAAATACAGAACTTTGTGTAAGCTATTAAAAATGTATTTTCATTATTCATATTTTCTTAATAATTATACCAAAGAATAAATGCGATGCCAAGGTACTTATTTCATCAAAATTGTTTGTTAAATAAATGTTTTAAGATATAATATAATGAGAATATTATAATATTATATTATACTATATATAAAATGTTTGGGATGAAACTCATTACTTTATTAATAATATTTTCCGTCACGAAATAAATACAAATTAAATATATTATACTAAACACTGAATAATATTTTCAAATAGAATATGAAATTAAGATAATTTTATAGAAAAAATAATTAAGTCTGTATGGATAAGAGGTATGGAAAATTCGTAAATAAGTTATAATAAGTTGTAATGAAAAAAAAATCATATTTTAAAGATTCAATAAGTCAATGAGGATAAAACTTACTCATAACAGTCATAACAAATAGGTATAAGATTTCGTAAAGGCATAAAATTATACTTTATTATTGACAATTAAACAATTCATATCAAAATGCAAAACAAAACGAATCAGAATTAGTTAAAAATTAATTTTCAACGTATTTTTAAAATAAATATTTATTCATTTATTTATTAGTATATATTTACGCAGGACGGCAGTATACTAATACTAGTATAGTATGTGTAAAGTATATAATACTTTATCTTTATGCGTAAATTATAAATATATATAATATAAAGATCTAATTATTTCATTTATTATTCAACATGATTGAAAATTATAATTAATAAGTACTAAAATTCTATAATATTATTGTTTTAAATTTGAATTTGTTTAACCAACAATTTAACCAAAGCTATTAACAAACTACGTTTTTATTTTATTATCTAGTCAAATAAACTAAATATGGAATATGAGTAAACTTTTAAAATAGTATATTCACAAGAAAATCTCGAAGAAAAGAAATAATGATTACAACCATCATCAAAAACTAAATTTAACTTTAAATTTTTTATTATTCTTTATGTTTGTTACTTTTTTAAACTTTGTAATTAAAACTACTATTTTTAAAGGTTTACAAACAAAATATTCCTTAGTTTGTATAAAATTAATTGATAATATTTATATAATAGCATAAAAAAATCGATTAAAATAGATAAATATTTAATTTTCTTAAAATGAAAAAGGAACAAAAATGACTTATATATAGTAAAAGAAAAGTACCATTATAAATTTTAATAATTTTAAGTATTTATTTCGTAAAAATATAAAGAAAAAATAAAACAGTTATTAATTCATTTATATTTTATAAACCCAATATAATAATGTACTAAATAAAAATAAAACATATCTAGAATGTAATTTTATATACTTACTATTTAGGAATATAATTCAAAAGATATTAAATAATTAGCCTTGATGTAGGTAATTATTGTTCATTTTTAAACAATGATAAATATTAATTGATGAATATAACGAGTATTATATATTTACGTCATACTGAGTTAAAATACAAGTTAAAAAACTGAAAAATTAAATTTGTTATTGTCAAAATATTTGAATTTACAATGCCACCTTCAAATACTACGAGAATGACACACGTGCAGGGAACAAAGACAACATATTTAGCAGATGACCAAAGTAGTAAACTAGTAACTACTACCTAATGTAATATATTATCTTGAAAAATCATTACTTAATCAATTCAGATATGTGTCAAAATTCAAAATTCAATGGGTTCATCGGTAATGTGATACAAATGTTACAATTATTTTTTTCTGTTTCATCCGACAAATTTAGTTTAATATTTAAAATAAATGTATTCATATAATATGAATTCAACAAAATCGTAAAACTTGAAATACTATTTTAAAATAAATCGGATATATTTATTTTTATTTTAATACTGTTTTATTAGTTTGTTGTTAAGATTTATATTGTTGGGTGAATATACCAATCGAAATACCGAATACATATGGATATGTAATATGCAATGTAATTAAAATATACTTAAATAATTGTATGAACTTAAATAATTTAATTATTATGATTTTTATTTTTTTTTTCTACGAGTGTAATAAATAATAATACATAATATTGCAATTATACACTCTAAGGTTATTTATAAAATGTCAATAGAATTCTACTAATACTAATTACAATTAAACATGGTAGGTACCTAACTTATTTTTTAGTCATATCTTTTCTCTATAAGATTCATATTTTTGGTAATAATTTATTTTTATTTTACCATAAGGCGGCATAAGCCAAAATTAAATATAACATATAATTGGACAAAAAAACCAATAACTGAATTATACTCTACACGTCAAATTCAAGTTATAACGTCATATTAGTATGATATGCTACACAACTACCAAACTACATTTTACCACTTTCACTAGCATTCGTTCTTCGCCATTTTAGAGTGTTGTATTACAGCACGTACCGTTTCACCTGCCTTCTACAGTTCTACAGACCGTAATTATTAAGGAAGTTTACAACATTAATTGAATAATTCAAACCATCATATATTAAACATATTAAATCATTTTAATGGCAAATATATGATTTAAAATGTAAAATAATTTTTTTTTTAACAGCGAAAATAAGTAAAATAATAGTATTATTTTACTTTTATTTCTATTATTATAATACATATTAACTCAATAGTACATCGAATTCCGTTCCGATGATCGAAAAGTAACCTTGGAAGACTTATCGGGTTAGAAAGCAAATTGTAGATACTATAGTAGGTAGCTATGCATATACCGAATGAATCGAGACAGCAGGTTTACATAGATTGATGGTCATCATTGATTAGCGATTACTGATTACACATATATTAGATATATACATGCATACTTCAATATTTTATAGCTTACATCAGGCCCGTACTGGCTACCTCTAAGGGGCGCTGGAAAAAATATATTTATAGGGCGCCAACTACATTTTTATATATCCACTTCAAATTAAAAAATTGGTGTCTACCCATGTTTGATTTATTTACAAATTATCGCCCTAAAATGTTAAACACAGATCATGATTTATTCTTAAATTTTTAACAAAATACCAATCGAAATAATATGTTTCATAGTAAAATGGCTAAGAAAATAAATTGTGCACTTACTTTTAAAATTTTTTATAAAAACATAAACCGTAACAGATTTTTTTAAATACTTTAAAAAAAAATCACACAAACTTAACTTGTCTAATATCTTAATACATGAGTAGATGTTGCATTTCTTTGCTGTTCAAACCTAAGCATTTATGATTTGATCTCCATCTACTTGATTGATATCTCGTTCACACTGCATCAAGAATAATGATTCTAAATTTTCTTGTACAATAGTACATGTACATAGTACATGTTTTTAACAATTTTAGTTTCGAAAATAACCTTTCACACGTTACCTGTGTCAGAGGCAGAGTCAGTAAATATTTATACACTTTGTACAATTCCGTGTATTGTAAAGAATACATGTTATAATCAGTGATTATACGCAATGCGCATGATAGACATACCGTGTGTTCCTCAATAATTATGATAATTCATCTGATGAAGCATCGGATTGATAAACCTTATCATATCATCGCATCGCGCACCACCTTGTTCAGTAGGTGTGCTATCGGATTCATCGAGGAGCAATCAGATTGTCCACCTGATTTTTAGAATTTTCGAGGGACATCGAAAAACATCAGATGACCAATCTGATTAACCATCAAGTGTATTGAGGAACACACGGATACATTGCACTTTTTACTTAACTACACTTTAAATCGTACTCATCAGACCATTCATCATCATTCATCATCAACAGTACCGATTTGACATACGTAAAATATTTACAACGGGCGTAGAAAAACCGAAATAATAACATTAATGAAATATCAATGTACACACGTTTAACATCCATTATGGTGTTCGAATTTCACGAGTCGCCTCTATGGATCTATAGTTAATTATATCATAAACGATTACAAAACAGTAATACACTAATACCTATGCACAATAATTACAAAACATATCATTTAGAATAATATCCACATATAAAATAGGTACACTCTAATATTATATTGTAAATATATATGTTATAACTTATAATGATATAAAAAAAGGGGAGAGGGGCGATAATTTATCAATTGATCATGGGGCGCATCGGGAAAATTCCCGGTGCCCCGGTGGACCAGTACTGGCCTGGCTTACATACATTCATTATTAGTATAAATACATGGTACAAACATATAATAATTTAGCACCTTCATACAAACATTCACCAAAAATAAAAAGATAAATCCATTAAAAAACTGAAATTTTTTAAATGCAGTTTAATTATATTTCAGAAATATTGTGTAGTAAAAATATTTAACACAACAATTTACGTCTATTAATATAAATAGAAATAAGAAAAATATTAAATATACATAATTAAAGATCTTTTTTTTTTTTTGATTAATTATGTATTATGTCCATTTCAAAATAAATACAAAAATATTAACATGGACCAATTTTGAATTCATGTAATTTTTTTTAAGATAATTTAGTCTATTACTATTATATTTCGTAGATTATTTGAAGAAAACTTTATTATGTTGGTAAAATACACGGGATTAAATCGCGGATGGTCATCCCTCGCCCGTCAGAGAGAACAAGTAATGGATATGTATGTAACTTACCCTAAGCTGGCTGGTCGAAGACCGATCACCCACTCCACCACGTCATACCTCTATCCTAATTTTTGAACATGAGTTATATTTGTTTTGTAGTTATTGTTTTGAAATACTTTTATTAATACAATTTAATAATAAGAGAAAACTACTAACTAATTAATAATTATTAAAATTCTGTTTTATAGATTTATTTTATAGTTTAACAACATTAAACTTGAACTCTTTAAAGTTTCAATACATATCAAAATTCGTTAAAATGAAAGCTCGCTGAATTATGAAACTCAAAAAAGGAATAATTGAAAATAATAACTTACTTCATTGGTGTTATTAAGAGTTTTATAAACTCAAATCATATAATGCTTTGAAGGGACCAAATATTTTTAAATACATATTGTTTAGTAATTAATTCCTAAATTATTACCTAAGACGATAGATAAGACTAAAATAAGGTTAAAAAATAATTATTATGTATTATAATTTGTGCACGTACCTATTTGTTCGTGACTTGGCGTAATTTTTAAAATATTAATGACCTCATTATATAGTTAAACTTAATATACACCTTAGTGACACCTAGTTAAGATAAATTTATGAAAAATTTTAATTAATATTAGTCTATTTTAATATCTCTATTTAAAGTTTAAACTCTACTAAGGTACATCTTTAATATTATTTATTTATATTTATACATACATTTTATCATTTATTTTATTATAAAAATAGTAACGTTTAAAAACATATCAAATTATATACTACTTTTCCTTACAGTAAGAAACTTTCAAATTAACTAAAAATTAAAAATGTTCATTTAAAAAATGAATCAGATGGGGACTAGCTGTGCTGTATGGAGCGAACCTCGTGCATAGGATAGATCATTATAATGGATTTGTTAAATTTGATAAATACATTAGCAATATATGAACGAAGATGATATGTTAGTCTAGAATAGGTATATTATATAATACATTATGTTAAATTTAAATTTAAATATTATGTCAATATTTGCTTTTCAAACGCTTATAAAAAATATTAGTGTCTGTGTATTATAATATTTTTTTAGTGACAATAAGAACAACTTCTGTGGAATCTTCTATTAGATTTTCAAGTATTTTATCCGAGCCAATTTTTTTTTTTATCAACAATTATAAAAAAATTTAAAAACATCGAAAATTTTAAATACTTATAAATCGTTTAAAAATAAGTACAATTTTTCGAAAAGAAAATTATTTAAAGAAAATACCAATCTTAATAATTGATAAATGTTTCAAGTTTCTTACATATTTTGAATATTAACAAACATTTAAAATTATTTGTGGCTAAATCCTTGTTTTATGTAATTTCGTAAAAATTTAAACTTCAAACGTTCATAAAAATTTTTCTTGAAGGTCCAGTAGAAATATTTTTATAGTTACTTGAAGAAAAACTTATGGATAACCCCAAAATGTTGAACCTTAAGTACAAATACCAAAAACTTTATAAATTATCAACTACAAAATAACTTGCAAATTATCGCGATTTTAACATATTTCATACAAATTTAAACTTTAGGGGCTTATAGAAAAAATAGTGTCCAATGATTCTAAATTTTTTTTTAATTTCAATAAGCACAACTTATAACAAACCTTGTATTAATTTTTTTTAGATTTTGTTGGGCAATCAAATTTGTTTATTGATATTTCAAAAATAAATATTTAGAAAAGTCAAAAATTTCAATTGTCTATAAATACGTCAAAAGTCAAAATACTTCGAAAACCTAACCATGTATAGAAAATGCTAATATAAACCATTCGGTGAGCATTTTAAGTATTTGCAAGTATTTGCGGTTTTTCGTTTTTTGAATTAGAGCATTTTAAAAAATGTATTTTGCTATAACATGGTTTTGTGTAAAAATTACCATTTTCCGTAATTTTTTTATGATTTTCCCGATCTTTCAATTTATTTTAACACTTATACAACCACACTAACTGGAAATTATGGATGTCAAATTAGAATGAATTGTTCAGACAAACTTAGTTTCCGAGACATGCACAATAAAAATACATCATTTTCAACACTATAGAAATCATATGCCTAACATTTATTAAATGCATAACCAATACAATTTTTGTAAAGCCCATTTAATTTCTTTAAATGTTGAGTTGACTCAATTAAAGTCAACGTACCTAGTTTTAATACACTCGCGAAGGTATCTTGAATTAACGCAGATGGAAAGGTTTTGAGAATTAATCTACCCAAAATAATGCGTATCTGCTATAGGTGACTAATTTGTGATAACTAATTATCAACATTAAAATACATGAAATATTTAATATTCGGATAATATATATATTTAAAATGCTCATCCTTTTTATGCTTAGGTATATTTTACATAATATCAATTTTTGATCTACAGGAAATATTTGGAATATGTGTAGTTACTACAAAACCTAACCAAACCATATTTTCCAGTAATTAGATGTTTGTGTTAGTTAAGTAGTATCATGACTCGTGAGATAATATCAACTTTTATTTTTCAAATGGGAGTATCTTTTTTTTTACAAATAATTATCCAGTTAATTTTTATAGGTTTGTTGGTGTAACGTATTACGTAGTCAAAATTTAAAGCACTACAATCAGAATTTTTCAAATTTAAAGTTGTACTGAAAAGAGTAAAATAATTAATTGATTATTGGTATTTTTCTTTTGTCGTCATAGCTTCAATATTACACAAGAAATTCAATCACATTGGATATGTTGTAATGGTACTATAAATATTTGATAATTATTATTTATTATGATACATAAAATGCGTGTTATCTTCATTGATTGGGAATAGCAACGTATAGATTGCTATAACAACATATTATCTATTATCATAATATAATATATTGTATTAATTAAATTATAATATTTTGGTAGTACAAATCAAATTAATTATACTAAGTCCTTCATAAATAAAGCTAAATAACTCCGAATGAACTAATTTGAATTTCAAATATACATTTTCCAAGACTCAGAATTTGAAAACAATCAAAATATAACCATTAAAAAGGGTGGTATAGTAGACTTATTTTATAAATTATAAAGGGTAAATAATATTTATCACAGTTTTTCAAGGTCTGCGACCTTACACATATAGTTTTGTCTGTACACATATTGTGTTGAATTTTTAATACTCCCATTTAAAAATATAATCTTAATATTCATTGCAGATTACAAACTTTAGGATTGTGCTAAATTAAACTCGAATTAAACTTCATTTTAAAAAATAATACAAATATAAAACTATACAAAAATAGGTATAATCTTAAATTGAAAGCTTTAAATACATGAACACATTTTTAGAATATAATTTATAAACTCATCAAAATTAATATATATAATCGTAATAATAAAATGATATCTTATATTTCAGCGGAAATACTATTACATAGGTACTATAATATTACCTACGAAACTTGCTACATCGCATTGTAGGGACAGGGACTGTTCAATTATATTAGACTAGCTACTTTATAATATTTTTTTATGTGTTTATTTAACAATCAAGGACAATATTCGCACGGCTTTGAATTATACAGAGTGATTTAATGATTTATCAATAATAAATAAAATAAAGAAACATACTACCTACATAGTGCATCATGCAAGCGTGAAACCGTGAACATGTAACATTTTTAAACGAACAAAATGAAATATTAACCATAGACGTTACTTTATGTAGGGCTATATATAAATAATATATAGATGTTATGTATAATATTTATATGTACACAAAAATCGTCTTATTATAATTAAGTGTTAACTACATCTAAAACTTGTTTAAAAAATATTTCGCCAGAAAACGTTTTAAAATAATCCATTTGTATTAGTACCAACCTGTCCTACCTATTATTTATTTATTTTTAATTCGAATACAGATAAAACAAATAGTGTAAACATGTATTTTTCTACATGTATGAACCTATGTTTTAAGTGAAAATTAAAAATGAGTCACGAAGAAAAAATGATCATTTTGATTTAATTTACAACCTATCTAATATTTGTTTAGCCTATTTAATATAGAATCATAAATTTATTACAGAATTTTAAAAACATTTAAAAAATGAATCGGACAGTAGGTGGTGGAGTGGACTTGGTTCATAGGATAGGTTATATTATAATGGATGTATTAAATCTGAATGGACTGAATGCAATATATTTATAGTTATCATAGCATACGAAAAACGATTCTGAACGAAGATGATTTGTAAGTCTAGAATAGGTATATTATGTAAATGTAATATATTATGTCAATATTTGCTATTCAAACACTTATAAAAATAATTGTACCCATGTATTTCAATAATTTTTAAATTATAGTAAGAATATCTTTTGTGAAATCTTCTATTAAATTTTCAAGTCTTTTGTCGCAGAAATTTTTTTTTACCAACAATAATAAAAAAAAAAAAAAATTAAGAAAATCGTAAACTTCAAATGCCTCTAAATAGTTTAAAAATCAATATAATATTTTGAAAAAAAAAATGACTTAAAGAAAATGCCAATCTAAACTACTTGTAAAAATTTCGAGTTTCTACGACTTTTAGTTTTCGAATAATAACAAATATTTAAAATTGTTTAAGGATAAATTATTATTTTATGCAATTTCGTAAAAATTTAAATTTCAAACGGTTCTAAAAATTTATCCTGAAAGTTTTTATAATTATTTGAAGAGTAAACTATGAATAACTTAATGTTAAAATTTTGAACCTTAAGTATAAATACCAAACATTTTATGAATTTTCAACTACAAAATAACTTGCAAATTATCGCGATTTTGACATATTTCATAAAAATTTGAACTTTAGGGGTTCATAAAAAAAAAATTACGTCTAACGATTTTAGATTTTTTTTGATTGCGATATGTATTTTGCCATAACGTGGTTTTGTGTAAAAATTCCCGTTTTCCGTAATTTTTTATTGTTTTTCCCGGCGCTCTTAAAAAGTATGAAAAATGTTTAATTTTCGACTTGTCCAAGTACCATCTACATTCACTTTCTTTTCAGAAAAGTTTAGTAAAACTAAATCGAATAAAAAAAAACAGATCATTGTAAAATCAATACATTCATTACTGCATTCAAGATCTAAAATATATTTTAAATTCATAAAATATTACAAATTGAAAATTGAGTGCGATGAATAAACAATTTATTTTTGTAAAACACGAAAATATAATCAGTTAATGTTTAGTGCTTAATTTTGTAAGAAAATATTAGATTTACAATTAGTTTAGTATTAGAACTACAATACCAGGTTCTGATGGCTTGTATCAGGTATATTCATAAACGTGGCATATTTTCTGTTTGATTTAGGATGGTCAAGCCTTAAAAGCCTTTCAAAAGTGCATTGATATATTATTATTATTTGGTTAAATAAATTTAACTCAGAACCATACCTTTGTAAATACACCACATGGTTCATATAGTTATTATTTTATTTAAACTGTAGTTATAAGATCTTTAGTTTCCTGTACGAAATCCTGTAGTTCGGTCCAAAATAAAACTTAACACACGTCTGTTAGTTAAAAATGATTGTAAAAACAGTTACTTAAAATTTTTATTAATGAACTTGAACTTAACTAAGACTGTTAACTATGTTGAGCTGGATAGCTCATTTTTCATTACAACTTAGTAATTGACCTGCTTATAATTTAAGATATAACTTACATCTAATAGGAAGTTTTTAGTATACAGAAATGTAAATGGTATATATTTAATGTATTTACCAATTTATGTATAATTAGCATAAGAATTGGATTAAATGTAAATTTTAATTGACTAGATTTAACTTTAATATAACAGGCAATAATGAAAACAATTTTTTTTCCAGATTAATCAAAAACTATGTTATATATTTTATAAAGATAAGGAGATGGAATTTATTAGGATACAACACTTATGCTAAAATTTTTCAAAGAATTGTTTTAAAACAGCCTAATAAAGTAGCATTTAAACATGAAGATTCTTCGTGGAGGTATATTGAGGTAAATATCATTATGATTACAAGTATAATAACTCATTGTTATTATAAATAAAAAAATAAAACAAGTACACATGTAAAATAAGCTTAAATTAATTTATACATGAATATAATGAATTTTCATACAATTTAAATTGGTACAGACAGCAAAAAAACCTACTTAAGGTATAAAAATTTATTTTCAATAGTTTTATTATCTGTAATTAACCAAATTACCATATAGTAAATAATTAATTATGTAATATACTGCTATAAATAATAATGTGGGTAATATTACTTTAAGGTAATGCTATTCTATTTATTTATATTAAATATAAACTCACGAGAAACATATTATCAGTTTAAGTTGAGATAAATAGACTACTTATACCTTTTTACATTTACCATTCTACAAACATAATTTAACTATCCTTTAATTTCCTTAATAGACAATCTTTTGAAAATCACATTTTAATTCACAGATTTTATGAAATCCTTAGTTTACTCAGTTTATATAAAACTGAAGACTATTTAATAGTAACAACTAACAATTAAGTCTATTCCATAAAACTTATAATATTATAATATGAAAATTGTTTTAATGAGAAGGTTTAAACTACCTCAATGGTTTCATTATCATACAATAATTACCTTTCAATTTTAAGCAATTAATTTTTTTTAATTTAAAATTTACTCTGTTCACACATTTTTAATAATACACTTTTCAACCAGAGCAACTTAAAAATTAAGTTAAATACACCAAAAATAGACACAAATATAATAAATGATAATATAGTTATAATTTTAAACTTTTAAGGTAGAACAACGTAGTAATCAAATTGCCAACTATTTCAAACAACAAGGTCTTAAACGAGGCGATGTTGTAGCTTTGTTCATGGAAAGTAGTCCAGAGTATGTGTGTATTTGGTTTGGTTTATCAAAAATTGGTGTTATTTCAGCTCTAATTAATAATAATTTACAAGCTGAGACGTTAGCACATTCCATAAAAGTATCTAACTGTTCAGCAGTAATAATCGGCAAAGAACAAATCAATGGTAAGTAGGTACATTGGTACATGTATACATATGGCATTATGTATTAATATATAAAAGTCTATCAGATAATGAAATATAATCACTAAACAACTTATACAAACTATAAACACAATGATTTATCAGAAGTCAAAAAATGATAAGTAATTACCATTGATAAGTAAGGAAAATTATATATTCTAAAAAGTAAAAAAGAAAAACTTACCACAGCCTACATGAAATTATATAATCATGTGAAAATTTTAGTTTGTTATACATAAATTACATTTTAACTTTACTCTTGACTATTTATCTTAACTATTTAAGTAATAAGATTCCATGAAAAAGACAACCTAAGTCTAACTTTAATGAAAATATTAGTTAGATATTTTAAAATGCAATTAAAATACTAGATAAATAATAATGTTCACGTATGATGCAATTTGTTAAAAAAATATATAATTAATTGGATACTGTAACCGCATGTATTGTCTCCATTTTACAAACATAGAACATATCAAATCTGCGTTTACTAAAACTATATTGTGCTGTCAAATTTAAAATTAGAGTAATCTGACCTATCTGAACTTTATATGTAGCTCCACAGAGGTTTTTTTTACGAAATATCAATTTTTAAATGAGTTATGACAGTTTTAAATATTACAATCAGCAGATTTGCTATATTCTATATTAGTTAGATGAAAAAAACACATGTGGGTATGGTGTTCTCTTAATGTTAAAACAAATTTTAGTATTGATGAAAAAATGTTATTGAATAGGACTATACACATTGCTACTTACAATACGGATTAAACAAAATTAAGTTCTTCAGATAAATTGCTTTCAAAGGAAGAGTTATTTGAAATAAATATAATAGGCTATTAGTCATATCCATGAGAAGTTGACATTTTAATTTAATTAATGATATAATATAAGTTACAACTTTTAAGTATAAGTATATCGAGTATGTTACGTTAACACTAAGACTGAACACAAAATAATAAGTTTTAAGTCCATTGCTAAAACTAGGTAGAAGAGTACTGTTAATGTCAACGGGCAACGATGAACAAATACATACTTAATATTATATAGCAATATACAAACATAATATGTACACACATGATTGTTGTTTCTTGTTTGTACACTGTAGTGATAAGTCACAAGATTGGCGGTCATTTTTATCATTTAAGATTATTTTTGATAAGAAAATATTCAAAAATAATCAATTTGTATAATCATAATAATAACAATAATAATTATTATAATTTTATCAAATAAGTGTTTGTCAACACAGGTAGAAAATGTAGTTTAATCCACAGATATATAATTTGTGTTATTATATATCTATGGTTTAATCTGTTTGTTAATTTATTATTATTATATAAATATTGATAAAAATAATCAAATATAATTTTAGACCAAATACCACATTCTGTGAGTATACTAAAATGGTCAAAAGTAACTCGTGTAATAATACTTCATATTTTAACATAGACCTCTTTCCTTTTAGTAAAAGGTCTATGTATTTTAACTATTATACAGTAAATTTAAGAAGAAACAAATTTTATAATTATTATTCATATCCGTCATAATGTTTGTAATTTGAGTAAGTACTAGTCTAGTTATACAAATCCTATATTTATTTGTAATCCCAAAATATATAAATTACACTAATTTTCTTGGTGGATAACTGTATGTTTTTACTTTTCCTGAAATAATAGGTGTCTTAAATAAATTTAGTATCATTAATATGAAATAAACCAATTTGAATAAGTTGATATCGCAATCATAAGACATTAATACAAATCTTGGAAAGTGAATAACAGTTTAAACATTTTGTGCACAATATATTAGTTAAATGATAAAATATACTATATATTTCATTATTAAACAATCCAAAAACTAAATAAAATTATTTTTTTAGCATTGGTGGACATTGTTAATACAACTGTTGATGATAAATTGAAAGTTCTATTTACTTCGTCCAATGTGTATATATTAAATTACAATAATGATACTTCTTTAACTAACATGCCATTGAACAATGCAACCAACTTAAATGAAAAACTAAAAGAAGTATCAAAAAATGCTCCTTTAAAAGATATTTCTGAAGGTAAATCTAGTGATCAAATGTTATACATTTATACATCAGGGACAACAGGTATGCCAAAAGCTGCTATTATGACCCAATCAAGGTAAAAATAAATTTATATTTTAATAGTTATAAATCATACTTTTCATTGATCATAGCCAAATAAATAATATATGAGTCTATATAACTTATTTCTATATTTTCAATTAAGTTCAAACTACTTAAATAATTTCATCTTTTATAGGCATCTGACATAAGATCCATATTTCTTTTAACGTTAATTGAAAATTAATTTTACTTTACAACATAACATTTACTAAATAATTCACCATTCTTCCTTTGTATTTTCTCAGATTTTTGGCACTCAAAAAAAAAAAAAAAAAAACAAAGATCATCTTCATTTTATAGGAATGGTAGGTGGTGTATAAATTTATATAGTTGTTGATCAAATCATTTTAAAACTGATTCATGTCACTGCCCTTGTTTTTATTTTCGTATTTATCTTCATAGGTGCAAACAGTGTTTGACATTTAAGGGGGGGACTGAAGATCAGGTCTATACTGGATACTGTTATGATGTATTATGTAATGAAATCATTAGTTTTTTTTTGAAGGGGGAGATGGGGACTAAAGCAATTATAGGGGTCTAAGCCCCCAGTTCCTCCCTATTTGCGCCCATGCTTATAATTAATAGTCTTTAATAAATTTTTACTACATTAATTAATTAATACATAAGATAAGTGATAAAATTTTTCTTATTTTAAATTACATTGTATATAATTTGTTTCATTGTATAACATTCACTTTTTTACTTAATTAACTCATTCCAGGGCAATATATATGTCAATGGGAGCCCAACATATTGCTGGTATTTATGACCATGATATTGTATATACGCCATTACCATTGTATCATACTGCTGGTGGTATTTTGGGTGTTAGTTCAGTTATTTTAGGAGGTGCTACTTGTGTTATAAGATCAAAATTTTCAGCATCTAAATATTGGACAGATTGTCTTAAATATGAATGTACAGTAAGTAGAAAGTTTGTGATATATCAATAATATTTTAATAGCAAATATGATTACATGAATATATATCTCCTTACTCATATTTGTATTTTAGGTTGCCCAATATATTGGTGAAATGTGTCGTTATTGCTTAGCTTCACCTCCATCGTACGCTGATACTACTCATCAGGTTAGATTGATTATTGGAAATGGTCTTCGACCTCAGATATGGGAAGATTTCACCAGACGTTTTAATATAAAGAAAGTAGCAGAATTTTATGGAGCTACTGAAGGAAATGCAAATATGAGTAATAAAATAAGACATTTTACTTATTTATCTCTACTTTTAGTCTAAATAATTAACCATTTCTATGAAAACATTGCAGTTTTACATTTTATTGTTAAATTTTCTATTTTTATTAAAAATATTTATGCTTTTTTAACATACTTCAACAGTTTAAAAACATATACATTGAAATAAGATAAAATGTATATACAGTCTAGATATTTTTTGTTGTTGTAAATTCGAATAATTTATTCTCAAATAATGTAATAACTAGGGCAGTGATGTTGTTGCATTTGCATGTTTTTTGTAAATGCTTATATTTATTGCTGAGTGAGCTTAAAATATATTTCGTAAACTCTTAATTTAAACAAAAAGAAATTATATTGCAATAAATGCAATTTTGGCAATTTTTTTTAATTTTTCTGCAATTTTAACTATTTTTCATAATTATTGTTAACATTTAAGATTATATAACTTAATATATAAAATAAAAGTAACCAAACGTAGCAGTGAACAAATTTCTATATTTGTTGTAATACCTACTTATTATTTCTATAGAGCCATTATGGCATTTTGGTCGTTTAAGATAAAAACTTGTCCCTCAATAACATGTACTATCGTCTATCAGCATTCAGTTATATTTAAAATTTATCGAAATCCTAACAGTAGTGTGGTTGCTAGAATCATTCGCACGTTTTTGTGGCCCGTACTGTAGTTGTTCATTATACTTTGTCGCATCTATTTCGTCTATTAAAATGCCAAAAATCAAACCAATTAAAATAGCCATTTTAAAAAATTACGCACCAGAATTTGGTGACACTATATTTTCTTCTGATGGCAGTATTCTCTTTTGTAAAATGTGTGCAAGTATGTGCCGATAGACAATATATTGTGACACAACAACAGAAGTTTCTCCCAATACAAAAATTTGTTGTGCGATAACAGACAATCATTCGATTTTGAAAACTTAAAAAAATCATTTGCATTACAATGCAATAATGTAAGCAATATTCATATTTAATTTTTATTATTATTATGTATTAATATATTTGATTTTATTGATTATAATTAAACTTTTTTAAATTTTTTCAATGCAATTTTCAAATTTACAAGTGCAATTTTTAATATATTTTAATGCAATAATGCAATAAATTTAGTGTGCTTTTTAATGCAAAAACTTCACTGCCCTAGTAATAACTATAATTAAAATATTTTTTTTTTTAGTGAATGCAACAAATAAAGTAGGAGCTGTAGGGTTTATTCCATTCATCGGAGAACCGTTCTATCCTGTCACTTTGATTCGTGTAGACCCAAATACTAATGAACCAATTAGAGGAGCTAATAATCTTTGTATTAAATGTAAAGTTGGTAAGCTATTGATTTAAACTGAATTAATTTTATTGTTTTTATAGTTAAAGCATATTTGTCCTATTTCTATCAAGTAACAATACATAAAAGCATAAAATATTTTTAAAATAAATTTATTTAAATAGGAGAACCTGGATTATTGGTTGGTAAAATAATAAGAACAACTGAAAATTCTTTTAGTGGTTATGTAGAAAAGTCTGCTTCCGAGAAAAAAATTATCAAAAACGTTTTTCACAAAGGAGACCAAGTATTTAATTCTGGTAATTTTTTAGAGTATATTTTATAATTTGTCATATTCAAAATTATTCAATTTAATTTTTTTTTTCAATACATTTTTTTAAATATAGGTGACATACTGATTCGTGATGAACACAATTTTTTTTATTTTAAAGACCGCACAGGAGATACTTTTAGGTAAATTATAATCATGATAAAAAAAACATTATTTTTGTAAAATATTCAATCCATTTTTTTTTTATTTCTTTAATAATATAATAATTAAAAATTAATGTATTTAAAATCAATGACATTTCCATAGAATATTTTCCTAATTTAGTTCTTATTTACAAAAATTTGATAATTGACTTGAATCTGAGTCATTATTGTCTTCAGTCAGTTATCACTATATTAAAATTAACTATTTAAGAGCTATTAAACAACTCATTCAACTAATTTGTCCCTTGTTGCTATTTTCATTACCATTATCATTTTATTATGTATAAACTGTTTAAAATTATAAATTATATTTATCTAAGATGATTCTATTTGATGATAATAGTAATTTCAAAATAATAACATCATATAGTAACTATAAATTTAATTTTATAACTAAGATATTTAAACTCAACATGTTATATGTTCATTAGTGGTTTATCATTCTTATTTTCAAACCTGTTATAAATAATAATTGTATTTTTAAATATTTATATTTATTACATTAATTAGATGGAAAGGTGAGAATGTTTCTACTTCAGAAGTTGAAGCCGCCATCAGTAACATAGTAAAATTAAAAGACTGCATAGTTTACGGAGTAGAGGTAGTATAACAGATTAAAATATTGAAAATATTTGTTGTTAAATATTTAATTGACTTTACTTAGATACCAAACACAGAAGGAAAAGCTGGCATGGCAGCCATTGTCGATGAAGCAAACGACTTGGATTTTGATAAATTGTCTGCTGGTATTAACAAAAATTTGCCAGCGTATGCACGACCAATGTTTTTAAGAATTATTAAAACGCCTGTATCACTCACGGGTTTGTATTTACTTCTGTGTAAGTTTCATATTGATATTTATTGTACTATGGATCATGATTTTCAGGTACATTCAAAATGAAAAAAAATGATATTCAAAATGAAGGGTATGATCTTACAAAAGTGGGCAACGATTCTTTATATTTCAATGAAGGAAGCAAATTTTTACCACTGTCTCAAGAATTATATGATAAAATTATAAATGGAACAAAGCGATTGTGAATTATTGCTACATAGTTTAATTGTTTCTTTCCAACTATTGTATATACCCGGTTCACATGGGATTTTTAGTGTAATCAAATTGTTTTTACTTATAAACATGGTAATTTGCATTTTATTGAACATTAGACTTGAACATTTGTTTAGGTTTTAAGCAATGATTCCTTTTTATGCATCAGCTAAACATTAAGTTTTAATTGTTATATTTGATAATTATCATTACTTTTTCAATAAAAGCTATTTGTTATTTTTATTTAATTTTTTTTTTTTTTAAGTACTAATTAATAAAATTGACTAGATTACAATCTGGAATAGCTAAACAACATTTAACTAGAAATAAATATAAAATGCTGTATGGACTGTAAATACTAAATAAAAATATTAAAAAAAACAAACCAACATTTTTTATTTTAATTTGTATAATACGTTGATAAGTATTAAATACCAACAAGATAACGTTAATAACATGGTTATATTTTAGATGGCTAGGTGTGATTACAACAGCTACTTAAAAGTAAAAATAAAACACAGTTGGATATAATGTAACTTATTTATATTTTAAATTAGTCCAATTATTATAATTATATATTATTATGGATAGCACATTACAATTGAACGTGGGTTTTATTAATAGTGAAGTATTACTAAAAATTAATTTCTAATACAATCATCCTTGATAATAAATTTATATTACATTTTTTAATAACAATTTGAAGAAATTTCTTAATTTTAAACAATATTTTGTCTGATTTAGAAAAAAAAAATGTTAATTAATATAATATAAGTACAAAACATTAAGCTCTTTTATATATAACCAATGAATATAATTCACACCTAAACTTCAATATGTTTAATGTAATTAAATAAACATGACAAATCATTAGATGATTTATATGCACAAAATAAATTTATTGTCCTAATTTTAGTCAATAAAATATAATAAACATTAGTATTATAAATCAGTAGTACTACATTAATATTATGTTTGATAATCACAAGAAAAACTATTGTGTACAAAAATAACATCAAAACAGTTCATTTTTTCAGTCTTCAGCTATAAGGGACTAATTTAACATATAAAATATTATTATAATATGATTTATGATTCCCATATTTTATGTCTTTTAAATTTAGCTCAGAAATGTTAATAGTAATAATGAATTAAATCTTCATTAAATTATAATTATCTCCAACAGATCCTTGTTAATTTTCTATACAACATCACATTTCATAAACGTCTTATTCAATAGTAGTAGACTAATAACTTGCAATATACTTTGTCATACAATTACAATTTGGTAAATAGGTTAATCAGACATTCAAAGGCTTCAAATTTAATTTATTATATATACAAGTTAAAACTCAGATTTGCTGCAATCATTGCACATATTATCTATATGCACAATTTATTTATTATATGTGTAACTTCTACTGGTCAACATTTTACTTAATATAATTTTTAGATTCACAAATTATGCCATTGTTGACACTACTACTCAATACATACATACACACTAGTAAATCATCTATTATTTGTATTGCTTCATCATTCATTTGTATAGAATTTATTTTAATATATTAAAAATTAATATTAACATCAGTGAATATAAATTAAAAATTTCAATTTATATAAAATTATATAATATACTACTTAGCTTTTTAAAAGTAATACATATGAACACTTGTAGTCCTGTAATAAAAATCATATAAATATATATATATAATTATATACATCATAATAATTAATAATTATATTTATTTATATTTATATAAAACCAAGACTTATAAATATGTACATCATAGTAATGCCATCATAATATTCATTAATAAATATCTAATTTATAATAATACTAAAATACAATATAAGAGTTATAAAAATTTTCATTAAAATACTAAATATTTCTCATTTATTCCACAATTTTTTAATAAAAAAAAAATAAATAAATAAAGATTTATGAATAATACCTAAAATATAAAAGTATGTTATCTCAGGCATTTAATTTGTAAATTATAAAATAAGTATTCATTATTCCTCGTATAGATTTAAAGTATGACAAATAATACCACAACTATCTAAGATGCACAATTTTCAAAAAAAAGCAATAATACACATTTTAATTGTTATAAGTGATTAATTAAAATTTAATAACTTTGTATTCTAATATCATTTAAATAATATTCTTCTATTACATTGAGGACTCACATAAATAAGGATAATACTGCATTCAATCTGCTGCCAGATTATCAAATAAGTATTAAGGTCTACATCTATATTTTTTTAATTTATATGTTAGTATCCCAATTACATAAAGCTACTAGGTATAAAATAAAATTAAATAAATAAATTATTATGTTGTATTTTTAGCTATACAAAATAGTACAGAAAATGAACACAAATAGGTAACAAAAATGAAAAAAAATAAATAAAAAACCTACTGCAAAAATAATTTATTAAATATATTTCAACTCGTACAAGAGAAGGATCATATACAAATAGATAATTTAATGCACTATATTTACTTATTTGATACTATGAATACAATGCAACTTTAATTTTATTAATGGCAGAGATTTTAAAGAACATATAAAATCATTGTAATATTGAATATAATAATTGGTATAATAAATTACCTAGTCTAAATACTTTTCAATTTTTATTAAGTTTTATCTTAAAACTTTTGTTGTAATTTACAAATGCAATGAAAAAACATAATTGTTTAAAGATCTACAAATACAATCAAAAGATAAATATATATATATATATAATATATGTATAGAGATATTTACAAATTGTATTATTTAATTATCTATTTTTATGTATAAACTATTTCTGTAGATCACACAGTGAGCACATCTGCTATGAACAAATTTAAAAGAAGTTTTCAGTTAACTTACATCTTAAGCATATTACACTTCAATCATTATAACTCAATAATAAACCTAATCATACAGTTAAAAATTAAAATATATTCAATTGAAAAAATACTTACATTTTTAATTACACATATGATGATTAACACAATATTAAAATAAAATATTTTGGAAATTAATAAGCCAATCATTAAATTATTTTCGATTACAATTTTTCTAGAATAGATACAACATAGGTAATTGAACATAATTATTTTGAATTAACAACTTAAGTAACTAATTATGTGAATGGATGTTAAAGCTCGCAAAAAATTTAATCAACATTTACTTAAATAATTACTATATACTATTATAAATTTAAAGAATATGTAAGTTGAATTAATATACTCATAAGTCTTATCAATAAACTAAGATACTTAATGATAAATATGAAATAAATCATAAAGCAAATCATATAATTTTCGTGAATTGTAATTTTTTATATAATCAAAATAATCAAACTAAACAGAAAACATACATAGAAACACTCTTCTTGCACATTGAAAATCAAAGAAATATTTGAAATAAATAATTCATTTAATTAAATTTTCAAGTACATATTTTAATTAACTGAATAGGAATAATAGTCATATATATTAAATTTATACAATGTAAATAAATTGTATTATGAATTATATTTTCCATAGATCTCTCTGCCTTATACATTTGTTGATATTGTAACATTTATTCCTAAATTACCATTATCCGCAAAGAGCTGTGCTGTACTTGTATCAAATACTAAGCAGTCAGAATTTAAAATTGCTGTTGAAACTCCTTCATGTATGCTTCTTGGAGTTGCCTCCCATGCTAAACGTCTTCGATGTCCATTAAGTTCTAACCTGTAAGCAAAATTATCACACTGCTTCCGACTGCCAATCAACTGCACAATAGCGAAAAATTGTTGGTGACCTTCATATTTTTCTTGTTTTTCTAATACTAGCATAAAATGGTGACCAAAACATGATTGCATCATAACCCAATCCACTGCTCCAGGAAGATTTATATCAGTTGCTAGAAAAACTATGTCTTCTCCTTGTAAAGTTGTTATAGATTTATGAGCTACCATTAAATGTTCCATGACTTGTTCTAATGCACCTTGCCATTTGCATGAAGCACCTGGACATGGACAAGTATAAGGACGACACTCACATAATTCTTCATGCTCGACTTTTTCAGAATGCAACAATGATACAGGGCATCCTGAAGATGAATATTTACATGGAAACATAACTGTTGATGCTACTTTTTCCATGGCTAAATTGCGTATATTTCCAAGTGGACCCCGGCATGTCGGACAACAGTTAAGTTTTGGTCGACATGTACTACAAACTAAATGTCCACTTTGACATTGCAATATTGGAGGTAAAACATAATCAAAGCAGACAGGGCATTCAAATAATGATGCTAAATCAGCTGATATGGATGCAGAATTTGAAGCAGAACCTCCGACATTATGAGAATTATTACTGCCAACAGCACTTCTACGCTTGGTTCCACCACCACCACCACCACTCTGTAACAAAACACTAACAGCACCAACACTAGCAGTTGGATTGCCGATTGATGTCCCACCACTATTTGATCCACCAGATCCACTCATCCTAGTTTCTTGATCAGCTACTAAATGGTGGTTAAACTCCACAGGACCACGAGCGGGCCGAGTGGGGACTAAGTCTTCAAAGTCGTCTGCCATGTAAAGCTAACAAATAATCATGAGTGTATTTAATCAAGACTTCAGAATTGAAACTCATGAAAACTTTTATGAGATGGGCAAATTAATCGTCTTGGGTTTGTTGTACAAGATTTGTCAGAAAACAAACGATAATACATACAAGGAAACAAGAACAACAACGGTGCATATGAAATCCATAACGCTGTCAATTTTTCTATCTTGTGTTAACAACAAATCAAAATAATATACGAACTAAAATAAACACGTCCAGCTTTTCATCACGCATCGTACAATTACGGTGTTAGTTTTTCAATAGGCCGTCGATCGCGAGTGATATTCCTTTACCTCGCGAATTACTTCCATACACAGCGATTGAATATCCGGCATCCGGTGAATAGACACAATTGAACCGACCGAATTTACGTAAGTGATGAATGATGGCAATTGATCCAACGGCGGTACTATGTATATTACGGTAATCAATAACTAAAAATCATTTTCGGTGGTATTAATAAACAAACTGCAGAGTGCAGGCGGAGGCCGAACCACCGAACGGCAAAACAAACACACCGCGATGGAAAATAAAACAAATTAGTATTGCCCTGGTATTCATGACAATCATTTTATCTATTCGCTTCTTCATTTTGATACGATAACGACATTGTTCAAGGAGATTACGTGGTCACAGTGTGACCGGCCAATGAATGCCGACGTAACAAAACTCCTGTGTTTTTTCAACAATGAAGTACAAAACATCGTATGAATTTTGAAGACAAAGGGCGTACCTATTAAATATTTACTTGAATGAGACGACTTGTAGACTGTAGTAACTAGTAGTCTGAACTTCTGTAGAAGAGTTTGAGAAAATTGTTTTTCAATCAGTATTACGGTGTGTGGAATCTATTAGAAATTAATAATTATTATATTTATGTAAATTGAATGTGGAATGATTGATGAAACGTTGGTTTGGTCTATGGTCATAACCGCATTACCGTCCGTGCCGAGATAGATATCCTTAATTTCATTTTTTTCCACAAGTTTTTTTTCAACTATAATTGTACGTATTTCGTATTTTATGAATAATATTGAAAATTCTTGAAAGTATAACCGAAGTTAATATTTCATAGTTTCATACTCATTTTATTTATTTTGTTTAACGTTATGAAATTATGATGGTAACAGTGGCGTAGACATGATTTCTGAAAAGGGGGATCAAAAAAAAAAAAACAGCTAAAAAATGGGGTTAAAATTGGAAAATCCCCCACCCACTCAAAACGTTTTTTTAAGGTACCTAGTAAAATATTTAACAATAAGAAACAATGAATATAATTTGAATTGATTAAAAATTCACATTAAACACAATATGGAAGATTATCCACTCCAATACTCCATATTTCATAAAATCAAAACTTCATTTAATGTATATATAAAATAAATGATATTTAAATTAACAAATCTAGTTTTCTCTTTTTTTTTTGCTAGTTCATCTAAAACTTCTTCTGCTGCAATAGAAATATTTCTATAAACTGCCATAAGTGTTAGGCCATTTAGCCGTTCCTGTAATAAATACATTTTTAATTTATCAATATTAATCTATGAACTATGATATTCTATATGCAGTGAACTAAACCCGTAGTCCGTAGATGCCCGATGCCGTAGCGATAATGATTTCTCATAAGTTATGAGAAATCATTATGCTTAATGCTTTTAAGTCATTTTAGCACTTTTTTTGTGTGCATTTTTAAAGATTTTTAGGTCATCAAGTTCCGGGCCCTACTTATAACTTAATAACGATAATATCCGATAACATTTTAAACACAGACACAACGTTTTAACCATTATGGTAAAAATATGTCTTGATAGTGTTGTTATTAGTATAATTTTATTAGTAAGTAGAATAAGTGGATATCCCCCTACCTCTAGGAAAAATCCTAAATACACCATTGTAGTTTGTAGTACCTACTTATAATGTACACGAGTACTATAAAATAGTAAGCCTGGTTGCTGGTTTCTCTAAATCCAAAATTCTCACCACTCATTGACATACTTTTTAAATCTAATGGTCGAACACTTAAATGGCTTCTTTCCGAATTGCATACGTTATGAATATACGGTAGAAATTCGATTAACTGTCACTCAATTTACCGTCTCTCTCTCAGTTATCCGTCATCGCCTCATCGGTCACTGCCGAAAAAAAAGTTAATTAGGCGATAAGACGATTGCGATGTCTATACACGATAACTATCTAGCCCAACGGTTCCCAACCTGTGCATCGCAATGCCCTTAGGGCACCACGAGCTCATATAAAGGGCACCACGGTTCATCCAAGAATAAAAAAAATTATTTAATTATATAGGTATTAAAAGTTTACAATTTATTGTAGTTAAAATGATTGAGAAGAGTGCATTTCTAAAAGAGAGTTGGAGTGTTTTCTAATAATGCAGGCTTTTTTGGAGGAAAATGAAGAACAGGCTCCCATTGGCATTATCAACGAGATTTCTGAACACCTCAAACAACTGAAAAATTCATTTGATAAATATTTCCCTACAGATCGAGAAGTGTTGTTGAAGGACCATGAATGGGTATTGAATTCATTTTCGGTTTGTGAAAAACCATCATGCTTATCTTCAATTGAATATGAGAGTTTGATCGATATTATTTCAGATTCGACATTGAAATCCACCTTCAGCAGCAATTCTGATGTTAAATTTTATGACCATTTGAAATTTAAATTTTTACGAAATTGCATACGATTGCATTATATTTCAATTTAAATATAAAATACTATATTATCACATACCCATTTTAGACAAACATATTAACTCCGTTCAGAATTGTTATTCGTATACAATGATATCTATCATTGTATTCAAATTTAACAAATCCATTGTAATAATGACCTATCCTATAAACGAGGTACACTCCACCCCCAACTATACAGCAAAGCGAGGCCCACCCATTTTTTTTAAAATGCTCTAACTCAAAAACGAAAAACCGCAACAACTTGAAATTTTTACCAAATCTTTATATTGGTGTTCTCTATAAATGGTTAAGTTTTCAAAGTATTTTGACATATTTTGACTTATTTATAAACAATTTAAATTTTCGATTTTTGTAAGTTTTTTTTTTTAAATATCTATAAAAATTTTTTGGCTGTCCAAAAACTCATGAAAATTAATTAAAAATAAAATATAAGTAATACTAATTGTACCTAAAAAATATCGGAGATGGTTGCATTCAAATTTTTTTTATAAGCCCATAAAGTTCAAATTTGTATAAAATATGTTAAAATCGCGATAATTTGCAAGTTATTTTGTAGTTGAAAATTCATAAAATTTTTTCTGTTTATACTTAAGATTTAAAATTTTAACACTAAGTTGTTCATAAGCTTACCTTCAAAAATATATAAAAAAAATTCTACCAGACTTAGAGGAAAAATTTTATGACTGTTTGAAATTTAAATTTTTACGAAATTGCATTATACTTCAATTTAAATATAAAATACTATATAATAATATACACATTTTAGACAAAAATATTAACTCCGTTCAGAATCGTTATTCGTATACAATGATATCTATCATTGCATTCAAATTTAACAAATCCATTGTAATAACTTATCCTATGAACGAGGTGCACTCCACCCCCAACTGTACAGCAGAGCGAGGCCCGCCCTGTCCTTTTTTTTTTGTCTGACCATCATGTACATTTTTAACTGCCTTATCTCTAATTCTTCAAAGCAGTAATAACTAAATTATAGTTTACTGTTCAAACCATTCAAAGTATTTGGAAAGCATAGATTCTGCTTCAGCGTGGGTGATAATTTCATAGGCTCTTCAAATTTCGGTTCACTTTCATATTAATACGCAATATATAGATAGTGGCATCTGGTAGTTAAGAAAGACGGTAAATCGTGTCAGTGGCGGATTTTCAACATTTTTTTTGAGGGGTCCTGCAAAATTAAATGTATTTCTAACACATACTACGTGTCAAATACACAATTTTAATCACGGAGACATGGAATTCAATCCGTATAATATAGAGCCATCGTTCGTCGATCATGGTCATTATGATCAAATTGAAATAAAACTAAATATATGTAATATAAATATATTGTTTAAGATTATATCGACGCCTGAGGGGGTCCAGACCCCATGAACCTCTCCCCCCGTAAATCCGTCATTGATGGATGTCCGAAATTCTGTTGTAATTCATAAAATTTGATTTTTCGCTTAAAAAATGTTGACATTGACAAAAATTACTGATGGTTATTCGTTTTTATCGAAGCGTATTTTGTTTACGGTTTGATAAGTTTCAGTCATTATTTTCGTAGTCATCGCCTAAACAGATTCAAGCTGAAGGTGATTATATCGAAATACAAAGTTTAATTGAAATTGGAAAGCAAAGATTGATTTTGAACATTGAACCCTATCACTGTCGTTTTTGGTGGTAATGTTGCTGTCCTTGGTCATGGTTATTGCCACCCTAAAACCGGTCGGTGACGTTGCTGAATAACTGAAGTCGCCACTCGCTATACTCCTAGAGTGCACTCTACAGCAACATGGTGTACGATGTACGTGCTTCCCTCGCTCTTGGCGATCTGATGCACCCCAACAGACGGCATGAAGGTCACGAACATTGTGGATTTGTTTGTCAAAGACATGTTACGAAATTTAACGTGCCTACAATTATATACCCGACTGTAACGATTGTCAAGAACTTGGACGTTGTATGAACGGCATGACGGTAGCTGGTTGCATCTGGTGAATATACTTTTTTTATATTTTTTTAAATAGAAAGTTATGTCAGACATATTTTCAACTACATTTGAAAAACAAAATCTTATTATCGCTCATAAGCTTAAAATATGTGTACACCGATCACACACTTTGATATTTTACGAGTCGAGTTAGAGATTTTTCACCATTGATGATGGTTTTTATTTAAAAATATTTAAGATTAATATTTTAAATTATATATGCTTAGAGACTTTCTTATATTCTCAAAAAAGTAAAATACTTACAAAATATAAATTATAAAGTATATTATACTATATATATTATTTTTTTAGATACTATATATATATAATAATAGAAATTTGATTGTATTTATTTGTCATTTTTAGCGACATTTAAGTAGGTACATCAAAATCGCTTATCATCTTATATAACCAGGGGTAACCAGGTAACCAGGGCGTTTCAGGACGTTACTTTTCCGTAACGCTTTTCCGTGACGATTTTCGATTCTGTGTGCCAAAGCAACAACATAAAATGTCTAAAAATAAATAAAAATTTTCATTGTTGTGATTTAATAAACTTATCTTGTGATAAAATTAATTGAAATTGAGAAATAAAATAAAATAATTATTATTTTTATTATTATTATTATTAATTTATTATCATAAATAATAATTTAGTAACATACCTACATTAATATTTCATATTTTAATTCTAATTAAATTTAACTATTATATTAAATTAATCAGTAATATCTGCATAATTTTTCTTGAATACCAGGGATTATTTTAAATATCCTTTAAATATATTTTTAAATAATTTTGTAATTACTTCCTCCATATATTATATATCAATTCTATAATTTGCTTAGTATAAAAACACAGACATCACAGAACATTTATTTTATTCCAACCAATTAAAGATACTGAAAATTAGTTTTAACTAAAACATATGGATAATGTCCCTCCTCCGCCACTTTCTCATTATGCATCTTTTTCATTTTATCATACTTCTTTACTGTACATGTAACACATATTTTATATATTATAATATTGGGCGTATATCGACTCCGCGAAAAGGTCTTTTTACCTGTAAGAAACCTATCGATTGCACTTAATATTTTTATATATCGATTCCGCCAGCCATCAATTCCTTCGAAAATATATATACATGTAACATTACTATATACACATTACATTATATATACTATATATTATCTAGTACGACGGTAGAGTGGCACGAAGTTAAGTAAGAAAAAAAACATATACATTTTATAAAATAAATAAATAATAATTATACATATAATATAAGTTTTAAGTATAACCTAAGTATATTTATAAACTCTTAAATCAGTGATTTATGTACAATATCACAGTGATGGAGAAAAAATAGTTATGATTAATAAAAATCATATATTATGTATAAGTAGGTATCATGTTATATTGAACACGAAAAACGAAAACATAAAAATTGTAGTATAACTTGTAACTTTTTTGTATCAATAATTATATACCAATCTTACTTATATTAAAATAATCAATAAAATTTTACAGCTGAGCTAATAATAAAATTATAAGCTATATATAAAATTATAAATCTTCGGCGGAAACGATACACTCCCTATAATATATGATATAAAACAAAGAACACATAAGTAACACAAAGACGCCATAGCCAATATGTTTCCACCCCTATAAATATATTGTCTGAAGGTTATATGAGATTATACTAAATATATTTAAAGAAAGGTATGCAGTTGTATAACTACTCGTACAACCGGTTTGAAGGAACACCTGCTTTCAAAAGAATTCTTTGACACTAACAAAAAAAAATCTTTTCCCTTAAACACACAATATGAATGCCTACAAGAATGATTCAGGGTTTTTATTCTTGTTTATTTTTTGAATGATTAATTCATACCTATAATATATTAAATATATAATGTATTAATAATTATAATATATTAGTATAAAACAATATCATAGATTAAATATTTAATCTATGGTAATATTTTATAAAATAAAATTATACTTAATTTATATTATAAATTAGTTTTATTTTAATAATTATGAAAATTAAAATAAATTATAAATCAAATTAAAGGACAAAATTTGTAATATGACTTATCATTTCTTCAGTGTTTGTTGAAATATTTCAATGAATTGACATAAGGCTTAGGCTAATCTTGTTACTTGTTAGTCGATTTTCACTTGTAATATTTGTTAAGTATTACTTCAATCTTATTTTAATGTCAAGTAATCTTACTTTATAGAAATACCAACAGTAATAACACCTAAACCTAAAATATTATACTTACATAAATATCTTGAGCGACATAAATGCTATTTGTACAAACGTGTACTCCTATAATTTTATATAATCACTGTTTTTATTATCAATATTAAATTTTCATTTATACGTGATTGGCCATTACGACTGGATTTCTACAATCTTCATTTTTCTCGTACTGTGCTGTTGCCTGTTGATATCGGTTAAATAAACTCATACGTGTGCCAAATTAACCATACGTTTTTGGGAGTTTTCCCTTACCCCTAAAACCTCCAAACCTTCATCTATATACATCACTAAAATGTACGTCTGAAATGTAGATAACTGAAATTAATTACTTTTTTAAATGTTTTATTGGTTATATACTATTATGGTTTCAAGTTTCATACCATTTTTAATGCTTGAAAATGCTATATTATAAATTCCTAACTCTTCGTGTAGGTATTGAAATTATGGACCAAATTAGTCTTACTTCAATATAAAATTAATCTTTAGTCATAACTCATAAGATTTTTTAAAACCTTATTGAATTTTAAATGTTGACAAAACTCAACAGAAACTATGCTATATATACACTATACAGTAAACTATTAGTATATAAATACCACGGCTGTAATAGTTCATCATCGACCGGTCTTCGACAAATTTGCTCGATGGCCTGGCTGAATAATCGACGGCCATGATAATATATTAAATAATTAAATTATCTGGGCGTGGTTTTGCACGTGATACTATTTAACCCTGACGCGGCCGTCCAAGGTTTATCAGTGAAAATAAGGGCTTAGAACCTTATGCTTTAAAAAAAAAAACTATGAAATATGTGCATATGCCAATGCATAAGCGTTGAAAAAACAGAAAAATATTCTTTTTTTTTTTTTTATTAGGTTTTTTTAAAATGTTTCAGTGCATTCTTGCTATTATAAGAACAATTATAATTATAATTTAATCTTTAAATTTAAATTAGTGACAATAAGATATAATAATTCGGAGTTTTAAGTTTTATATTATTAATATTGATTATTTTTCATTTTCCAATGAGTGTTCCAATGAGCACTTCAGTGTTCGTTAGGAGTATGTCTGGGGGGAATAAACAATAATATATTAATATGCAGTAAAAATGTGGTAATTAAAAAAAAAATGAGACTTTGTCTCAAAGTCGAATGAGAGTGAAAATTTACGGTAAAGTGGGTTACACTTAAATTACATTTAAATACAGTGGGTTACATTTAAATTTATAAAAATTAACGATAGAGTAGTAAAACCAGATTTCATGATAAAATAGGTTTAAATTTTAACCAAAAATTTCAAGTGTATGTATGCAAATATTTTATTAAATTATTTTGAAAATTATTAATTGTCTATAAAATTCTAATTACATATATAATATATAAGTATCCAGTAAATGTTTTGAGTTAATTAATAAATTAATTAGTTATATTATAGTTAATAGATATATAAGTGGGTTAGCTTATTCAGAAATTAAATAGGGTGGTTTTTGTAAAGTATGTGTGGTTTTTTCAAAAACTGGTGGAATTGGTGGTCAAAAGCTTCTTTTGTTATTTCGTTTATTTATCTTTTATTATTTAAATGTGTAGGTATTTAGGTTCGGTCTAGGAAATATCGGCGTGGCTGTTTCGTGTGAACCATTTTGGCGTAAACCAATTTCGGCGTAGACCCATTTCGGCGTACATTCTATTCTTTTAGATTTTAATATTTAATATTCTTTAGTTTGATTTTTATTATAAACGTGCTGTATGCCGGTATAGAAAATAATTCTAAACATGCTATATAAATTATCCTAATCTAATTTTACCCTTTTTACAACAAGAAAAGATAATTGTTTGATATATTTAATATTTTTTTTATGCGTTTGGTGCAATACTTCGATTTATGCTTATGGTAATTTTTCAAAAGAGGATTAATCTGGTAGTTGCACTAACCTCTTTAATTTAAGATAATCACAAGTACTCTACGCGAAATGAATCCAATATAAACTAATAACTATTAGGGCGAACGTGAAATTTTTACTCACGATGGTTATATACTTATATGTAACTTTTTCATTTAATTATTATTATATTATACCATTGTCCATTATTATATTTTACTACGACGATAGTCAAAATTTTTCAAAACCTAAATAAATAATTTGTATATAAATCATATACTTCCAATACAGGTATTTTATAAAATTATATAATACATTAATTATTAATTTCAGTTTAGAATCATATACTGTACCAGCATACAGCACATTTATAATAAAAATAAAATTAAAGAGTATAAGTCTAAAACAGGGGTCGGCAAGTAATTTCTATTGGAGTTCTAAAGATTAAAATAATAAATCAATGTGGTCCGGTAAAAAAATGAAACAGACTAGATTGGCTCCAATCCTTTCAGTCCACTCGTTCATAAACTTGCTATTTTCGATGTCAATTTTGTGTTTTTTACTCAACCTATTGGACGAATAATAAAAATAAATAATATAAATTAAATAAATATTCTCTATTAATAAGAATAATATTACAGTAAATAAGATTGTGAAGTACAAAGTTGACAAGGTCCAGAGTTTTGTCTTTCGCGGTCCGCCAGTTGACGACCCCGGGTCTAAAAGAATTGAATGCACGTCGAAATGGGTTCACGCCAAAATGGTTTACGCCGAAATGGCCACGCCGAGATGTCCGGGTCCGATTTATGTTAAGGAATTTTTCTTCCTGTAAGCAACTGATCCCCCCCCCCATACAAAAGTTATGTATACGCCACTGGATGTACGGAGCAATCCTTCTAGTCGAAATCGTGTACACAGACACAAAAAAAATTCACACATAACATGATAAAACGCAATTACTTAAAGTTTATGTAGTTGATTTTCGACAGTAAAACGTCAGATTCATTTGTGAAACATACAAAATTAGTTTGATAATCATGCAACGCGCATTAGTTCAATCATATGCAGTATAAATAATATTAATAAATTAAGATTTACTGAAATTTGGGTACAACTATACAATTATTGTACATTTTGTACATATAATTCATGGATGAGTTCCAAATAGTTAAATGAAGGTGGGTGACGAATTGAATTGTTTACTGAAATTAAATGGCTTACTTTTTAGGGATGAGTTTGAAGTTATGATGTATTATTTATGTGAGCATACCCTGTTTTTATAGACTTTTAGTGCTTCTCTAAATTCGACCGCTGTGCAAGAGACTGACCAATGTGCAATTCATAATTTCTACCACTAAATATAGTTTTAGTTCGATCTTATGACAATGGCTTACCTTCCGATAAATTTTTGTTATAGACATTAGACGTTAAAGTATTCTCTTATTTTTATATGTATACATATTTCTCTACTATTGTATCAAAAAATATGAGTTTTATAATAAAGAACAAAAGAAAGTGCACAATAATAATTATTTTAAGCATCGTATTGACGTATTACGTATTAGGTAAAAAAATATCGTTCAATCGTCTAAAAGTTTTTAGTTTTAGATTTAAGACTAATCAAGATAATCTAATTATAATAATTAAAATATTATAATAATCTAATTACAAATACAAAATCCATTAACATAACAATTAAGGTAAACGTTATGACTTAATACTTGTCCTAATACGGTACATAAAAGCAGCTGTAGCTGTTGAGGGAAACTACCCGAAAATTATTCATCATTAATGACATGACACACCACAGTTTATAAATGTTACAAATGGCAGTTTTTAAATTCAAATAAAATTGATTAACTGTACATTTATAGTACGACAATATTTATGTTATAGTTTTTAATATAAAAAATATTAAATAATAATAAATTAGTTGTTGACGGTCGGCGACCAGCATTAGTAAGACGTCAGACAATGGAATCTATTGTATACAATATACATCTAATGTAGATTTTATAGAGATTAAAAAGCAATAGTTGTTGTGTAATTAATTAATAATTATATCATGCTTATTATAAAATAATACATAAACTATAATTATTTTATTATCGTTTACTTTAAAATTTAAAATATTAAACAATAATTTTGGTATCATTTTATTTTCAGAATATACAATACTTGATGATGTTATGAAATATCTAAAAGGAGTATGATTTTTCAAACTCTAATATTATAGTGCCTACTATACATACAGAATGAGAATATTATTAATATCTTCTTGACGTCTTCGAGACACAGATTGACCACGCGTACACTCCAAATAATTATAGGCCATTGGTGGTGCACACTACGCATCGTAATTAATACTTACCTAATTGGCACGGGACATAATTAGAAGATAATCAGATCAATATTATAATTTCACCGATTTGTATATTATTATATTGAAGGCTCGCTGGTTCAAGATGACACGAAACAGGTCCACGATTTCCGTTATCTTAATGGATTTCCGACTTTTCCGTAAACAACCCCTGCCACGTCTCCTTGGTGCAATCCCCCCACCACCAGTACAACATTCCTCTCGAAGAGTCTACTCTTACATGCGCCTGGTGTGTCGACTTTTCATTATCACAACGTGCGTCGTTATCACTATTTGCTCCGCACAATTATAATAATACTGATAATACACTCGTCATGCCACATGGTAATGATCATAGTAAATAACAACAATATCAAATTATCAATGTCCGTGAATCGCAGCTGCTCGCGTTAAAAAGGTTGTCGCCGACGTACGATCGGAGCAACAGTGCAACAGATGAAAACCGTTCTGCGCAATACGTAATATTTACAAATATTGCCCATCTGCCCGATTGCCGTGTTGTTTTCGTGCCTGCGTGAATGCGTTCATCGTTGTCGCAGTTGCGTTTTGTTTTCGGTGGCGTTTTGGTGATGACCGACACGTTGTTTGTCCGCTATAGAGTTCGATATCGCCCTCCGTAGACTACTGAAGCAACACGCAGAATTTACTGTGACTTAAGACACTAGACGTACCTACGGTGAAGATTATAAACTCCTTTTTTATCGTCACTATATTCATTCCTTTGCACCGTCGTCGTCTGATTTACCTGTAATTACACGCTGTTTTCAAAAATTGCGCTCTAATATTTTTTCACTCATTACATTATATTATATGTATTCATTTAAAATATTAATCTTGTTTTTAATTTTTAGATTTTTCTTTCGACCATGAGTACTGTTTAGAAGCACTCTAGTTTATAATAGAGGATTACCAAGATTAGATAATATAGTGTAATATAAAAGCCTTACAATTTCTAGCCATTGCAACTAATCCCACGACTTTACTAGTTACTACAGTTTACATTTTAAGTAAATAGTTAAATTTGATCCTGTACTTCTTCGTTATTTACCTGACTTGTAAGTTTCCAAATTATGTCTTATACTATTTTACTAATTTTAATAAAAATGACTTGCAATAATTATAGTTTGCTTTTATTTATAACATTTTTTTTATTAGATTTGATTCACTCTATGAACCTGTCTCTTTTAATAAATCAAACTCTGGTAACAAAGTTATTAAATTGTCCTCAGCAACGAAATGCAGAATAATACTGTTGGAATAGATACACTAATATCAAATTTCCAAAGTATTAATATGAAATATCAAATTCAATCTTTGCAATGTTTATTTACGTGGCAAGTAAAACCGCAAGGAAATCAAGATATGATTACATGTATTAAAAACAAATATGGTGATGCTAATTTAGATATTTCTTTACCAGAATTTACATTTGTCAAGTAATTGTTTTATAATATTTTATAAATCTATGGTAATTACTACCTAATCCTTTTCCCTCCAAATTCCACATACTAGTCAACATCCCTTAAAAGTGTTTTAATATTCTAGATATATTCATAATATAGCAAAAATACCAAACAGATTCCATGTCAAAATAAAAAATACCCCAGATCCACTCTCTGATTACACCCCAGCTCTCATAACTAAGCTCTTAACAATAAACCTCTAAAAACTCCATACCTATTTCTAAATAGTGATTTAATAAATTGAATTGAATCAATTCCAATTGACCCTTAGCAAAAATATCAATTTAAAAACTCATCTTAACTTCGAAAATGTTATAGATATGGCTGTACACTTCTATATCATCAAATAGAACTCCTATCTTTCCTAAATCCTCTTTGAACAAACATACAAAATATACGATAAAAAAATTTTCAATTTACTTTGTAATATTCTTATAACACAACTTTCTATATAGTTTTTTTAATACATTTTCTAATTATAATATAGCCCCTCTTTCTAAAAATTATGGTTTCTTATGGAAAACAACTCACAAATTATTAAAATACAAAACCTCTGCCCATTCTTTAAAAAATAAGTACCTGGGCTATAATAAAGCATACAACTATGATAAAGCAGGATTATTTAAGCAAAATCTATCTTCAGTCTTTCAACCTAACATAATCACTCTTCCCTCCCAATTAAGATGAAATTAAACATTTTTTATCAGTCCCACTAGTGCTAACTCTAATTCCTATACATTTTTCTCCAAATGAAATAAAAAACTCATTCACAAACAGCCAAAACAGCTACCTAAATTTTACAATTTACTCACATTCTTGTGAATCCTATGTTCCAATATAATGAAAATTCTCATTAATAATACTAATTGCCAAACTTAAAAATCTGCCCAATATCCTCATACAGACTAATTAGATTACTACCTTTCTTTTATTAACTTTGCAAAAAATGAATTCTTAAATAGATCTATTCAATTATTAAGAATAACAATGCTATTTCAAATTCACAGTTAGGTTTTTTGTAAGAAACACAACCATCCATCAAATTTACAGACTGGCAGATACCATCTCATATTCATGAATATTTTCAAAAAAAAGATACACTTATCTGTCTTTCTGAACGTCTCTCACACCTTTTATAATATCTAGCACTTAAGTGCACTATACAAATTAAAAAAACTTCTACTCACTTCATACTACCTTTTTCTCAAATCATATCCATATAAATAATATTTTATAGACAGATCTGGGTCAGAACTCTTCTCCATTTCACCAAAACTTGTGGGCATACCTCAAGGAACTGTCCTTTCTTCCACACTTAATAATTTCTATTGTGTTCACTAACCAACCCACTTCAATACTGTGGCTGACAACAAAGTCATTTATGCCTCTGATCCAATAACAGCTTCATCATTCACTCAAAGTCTTCTAATCCTATTGAATCCTTGGTATCCTTGCTGACAGATAAAAACGAATGAATCAAAAACTTTAAATATACCTTTTATTTATATTAAGACAAGGCTAATTTCCTCCAATTTTTCTAAACAATATTCATCTGCTTTCCCAATACCTTTTCCAGATACAGTGAAATAGTTAGGATTATCATTCAAAAAAAACCAAGTTGATTTTTAATGCTTACAAAAAACAAAAACTATATTCATTTTTAAGTAAATTCTCTTAAAAATATCCTTAATAAATCATCCAAACTTTACTTAAAAATGAATATCTGTCTACAATTGTCCCCCAAAACATTTGAATTTAGGGCACCCAGCTAGGACTTCTCAATCAAATCCAATGCAAATAAAATTCAAATATTTCAATCGAAAATACTCCACTTCATCAATAACACCCTATCATACAAATCAAATTTCACTCATCATAATAACCTAAATATCCCTTTTATCAAATATATATATATATTATTATATCCTTTTTAAAATAATATTAAATTTATTTTGGTTAAAAAAAAAGTACTTATATAAGTATATTCACTATTTAGGTATTCATTTATTTATGACTTAATGATAACTTTTCTTTTTTTTAGGTTTATTGGTAATTTAATTATTAGTCATGAATTATATGTTAATGGTGACACATATGCAAGTGAAACTAAAATTTTAGAAATGGGTAAATGGCTTGAACAATTAGATAAAACTAATGATGAGTTTTATTTATCTATAAATATTGCCTTGAAGCATATTAGAACAGCTAACTTTATTCATATGTTATTTGCCTCTAACAAAACAACTGGATTTAATATGGTAAAGTATTTTATATTTTTCAGAATAAAATAAAAAAATTAAATGTTCAAGCTAACAAATCTGATGCATGTGTATCAATTCAATTAGATTGTTCAGTTTGTTTTAAAAATAATACATTTTAAGTTTCCCTCCCTATTTTAGTTATCATGATGATTGATGATTGTAAATTATAAATGAACAAATATATAGAACACATTTTACAAAATTTTAAATTATTTAAATAATGTTTGTTTTGGCCATGTTACATAAGTTAGTTTTAGAATATTGTGTATCATGCATTAATGCCATAATAGTGCTCTATGGTTTGTATATAATAAAAATTAAACTCTATAGAATCATGTATTTCAGGTCTGAGGTATTTTTCAAACCCTATCTTTTTATGTATATGTGTATAGTCACAATGTTTTCATAGTGTATCTCTTCTCATACAGTTTAGATATTATTACTTTTGTAGTATAATATTTTGGAAACAGAAGTATAAAAATATCTATTTGAAAATGTCTTGATTCACAATTAACTGCAGTTTATATTTAATCTACTATTATTACAATCAAAGCTATTTAGTATTAATTTATTCACTATTAACTGAAATAACACTAAAAATCTGTCATTTCTTTTGTTAAAAAGGAAAAAAATTGCTTGCTATTAATGCTATATAATTGCATATAAATGTATGAATATTTTATTGTATTAGCATTTCAAGTTTTTTTATTATTTCAACATAAATAATTTTTAATTCTTCAAAGATTTATTTATTATTATTATTATTATATATTTAAATTATTATTTTCAGTTATTAGATGAAACTGTCCCGTTTAATATCATGGATGATAAATTAAAAGCTGCTGTCTATTCCATACATGCTGTTATTTTACTGGAATATGGTATTATTCACAAACATCATAATTTTGCCAAAAGAGCATGTAATTTGGATCCTGATACTTCTCATTGGTGGCATATATATGCATGTGTATTGTCTCAGGAACAGTGTATACTTGGAAAAAGACTGTGCCTTAACACTGAATTCATTAGAACAGTTAGAACGGCAGTTTTGACTTCAGATAAAATAAATACTTCCTCAGTTGATTCATTTGTTTTGGCTACTTTGAATCAAGTTATGGCTAAGAAATATCAGATGTCAATTTTTGAATCGATGAATAATTCTAAATATACAGTAAGATTATATTTTATTTGGGTTAGTTTGATATCAGTAATCATATCTTTTTAAATTATATTTATAAAAATACAATTGCTGAATACTTTTGTGCAGATCATTATTTATAAAATTTGATAGTCAATAGTAAAATAATGTATTTATTTTCTGATTTTGACTAACAATTATTAAATCTTAGTGAATTAACAGTTGTAGAAAATTCAGACTTTTAGTTAAAAGTTTTGTTCTTACTACTAGAGAGATTTCATAATAAATTATTCTGTAATAATCCTGGTTGGAAATATAATATAAGTTTATTACCATGACTTCAATTTATTTACACATTAAATGCAATGCTTACTGTACTATAAACACTTCTTGAATCATTCATTTCGTGTTAAATTTAAATTATATTGATAAGAACTAAGTAAAAATTATAATATTATGTATAACTGTTTTGTTTACACTTTATTTTTAATAACTAAATGGTTGGACTAATTTTTTAATAATTGTATTTGAATAACTATATAGACATTAATAGTTGCATATTATGATTTTATAAAATAAGTATTATTAAAACTATAGCAATTCATTGTTCAGATTTAATTTTCTACCAGAGTAATAAAAAAAAATATTTAGTTTGTTTTAAAATTGTGGTAAAGTACTTATGCATTTTTATTTTCACAACAAAAAGGTATGATTAATGATTATATTTCAAACACAAGTTGTACTGCATTTCCAACCTGACTATTCTACATAATATGACTTATGTAAATTAAATAATTAATTTTGGATTTAAAACTTTTACCTTCAACCTACAAAATACTTAAAATAGTTTATTATTGATTAATATTAAACTCATGGTTAAATCAATTCATAACTTGTTATAACTTATATTATTAGTTTTACCTGGTCAATTTTTTTTTATTATTGGTTCATGGTTTCTGCCAGAGATATTTTTAGTTTATCGGATATTGATTATATATATCAAAAGATTAGATATCAGTAAAAAGTAGTTTGGGCCTATCCTTAATAATAAATATATACGTCCAAATTCATTTAAAAAATGTTAATCATAATTTAAACAATATTCAAGACTTTATTAAAATATCTTCAATACAATTTTGTCTTTATTTTAGACTACAACTGATGCAAGACTAAATTTATCAAAAGAAATGATGATTTTGGTGAAAAAACATAAAAATGGTGAAGATGTACTCCCATATTTAAATAATTTAATTTTAAAATTTAAACATGATAAGTGGAAAATTATCGCAGAGATCTGTTCATATACTGTTCTATTCAGGAACAAATCCCAAGTTGGAATTGAACTCTTCTTAGTGTTAATTAAAGAACCAAACATGTCCACTTCTAATCTTATTAGAGTAAGTTTTTCCTGGTTATTTTCATAATGCGTAATATTATAATTTATTTTTTTACTAGATTTATATTAAATAATACTTAAAGTATAAAGGTATTTTTTTTTTCAAAACTTGTAATATAAATATATTTCTCCCAACCATTAATTGATAATGTACAATAAAATTAATTAAAATAAAAAAACTTTCTGAAAGGAAAAATTTAATCATTGTTTTAATCAAGAGTATGTTGGAAGATTAGAAGACTTATGGTGGAGTGAAGGGAACATTGTTGGTAAAACATATAGTGGAAAGTGGATGGCGACTATGAAAGAGATCCAGACAATTAACGGTAGATAGGAAGTGTTACATATAATAACGACAAATGCAATAAGGAGAATCATTTCAGAATAAATAAAACAAGTTAGTCAGAAGGCAATTGTGGCCAAACCAGAAGCAAGAATAGGAAAATATGATTTTGCATGAGATAGAAATATTATGAAACCAAGGAAAGAATAAAATGCAAAGACACCTCAAATTTTGGAGGTAGGATAACCCATTTCTGGTTCCAAGACCTTGAGTCATGTGCTTTAAGTGCTGGTGAAAAGTAAAAATACGGGATATTAATAGGTGATGGGATAAAATTGACACATGAATTAGTGAGAATGTCTGCCATTTCGTTTCCTAAGCCTTAAGATACCGGTATAGCTGAGAATTCATAACAAAATAATTGTAAAACAATCACTGGCAAGAGAGATGGATCAAAAAAATTAAGAAAACAAAATGAGAAGTGTACAGTGGTCGATAGAATAGGAGAAGAATTTAATGCCAAGAGATAAGCTCGGCAATTGGATAGAATGACAAAATTACAATTATGCAGGGATTTGATAGTGTGAAGATTTTCTATTATAACTAAGCATTCAGTTGTGAAAGTAAAGGCAAATAGGAGAACATTGTTGGAGTATCTAGTTATACATAGTTTAATTTGTTAAAAAGGGCAAAACTCTGGTTAGATAAACAATATTGCTCTATTGGTCATTAAAATTTGAAGCTAATGTACCAACGCTCTTGAAAGGAAACAATTCTGAGTGATGGAGGGTGGGTGTATCAGTTTATATTTCTAAAAATGGTTGATATAATTTTAGAACTAAATTTCTTAGTAAGGTAAGTTGACATATAAATTTTATTTTTTCAAAAGTTAGAACATTATAAGATAAGTTTAACTTACCATATTAAGAAATTTGGTTCTGTTACTATATTAACCTTCTTTAGATGCATAAACTGAATTTTTCATCTAGAATATTTTTTTGAGATCAGTGATACATAAGGTACATTGGTTACAACTTTATAATACTAATACATCCCTTTATCTTACCCGACTGGAGTTTTACCCTTTTTTTTAAATGTGTTCATAGTTATATTATCATTATGATTCATTACATATTTTAAATTATTTATATAAGTATATTTTTAAAAACTTTTCCATTTAGTCACAAAAATTGGCTAAAAAAAAAACATATTAAAATTACTTATGAAAGTGTAATTTATAATACCTATAATAATATTTTTTTATAACAATTTTCAGTGCCGCAGTTCAATTTTCATTGATAACTCAAAAATATTTAATTTAGATGAATTGATATGGAACGAGGTCATAGTGGCTATAACAAATTTAAAAGAAATTTCTTCTAAGGATATTTTGTTTTATTATAAAGTTTTCATTGAAATTAAGAAAACATATAATCTAAAAATAAGAGCTGATTTATCTATAAGAACTGATCTTATTGATATTTTATCTAATAATTCTAAATTTTCACCAAATAAAACTAATTCACCAAAAGAAAAGGAATTTATCAATAAAAGTGTAAACATAATAGATGATACTAGAAGTAATTTTCAAATGCAAATAGGATTAATAAATGAGGAATCAAAAAGTACATTAGCTTATTTACAGCAATCATCTAATATTTTTAACGAAATTAAACATTTGACTAAGTATAAATATTATGGATTTTACGAATGTTTACCATCACCTTCAGCAATTGAAAAGATTAATCTATTTTTTAATTGCACATTTGAATTGAGCTCTACAGCTTCCAAAATTACTTTAACAGACATAGACACAAGTTTAACAATATTTCCTAGGACTTTAACTTCTCCAGAAGTGTATAAATACCACCTCCAAATAATATTAAACAAATACCCTAATAGTTTAAGCATTTATACTGATGCATCAAGGATTGAGAATAATGTTGGAATTGCCATTGTATCTGTTAAAGAGTATTATTGCTATAAACTATCATCAGAGTACTCTTCATCTGAAGCTGAAGCAGTAGCTATTTTGAGAGCACTCGATTATGCTTTTTCTGAAACTTTAAATGAATATGTTATTCTTAGTGATTCATTAAGTACTATAAAGTGTATTCAAAACAAAATTGTAAACTCTGATGTAATTAATAGCATATTATGCTTGATACATGCCCACCAATTAAAACAAAATGTAGTTCATTTTGTTTGGATTCCAAGTCATAAATCAATTGAAGGTAATGAGAAAGCTGATAAACTTGCAAAAGAAATTGCTGTGTCAACTTCTGTAATAACTTATTCTCATAATTCGTACGTGCCCAAAAATGTACCTACAAATTAAAACACAAAAATAATCTTAATAATTAACTTTTAAATTAAAAATTTTACTTTAAAAATGTTCAATTATAATAAACTATCCATAACAATAGTAAAGTTATGTTTATTAAAAAATATCTAAACTCTCTTCATCGTTTAAAATTGTTAAAATTAAAATCAGTAAATAATCTTTAATTAAAATAATTATTACAAACTACTATGTATAATCATTACAACTAAACCATTGATAAATGTATTTTAAAGTGTATTTCATTATATGTTATTAATCATACAGTACATTACTTAAAATTAATTACTGAAATTTAAACTAAGTTAGCTATTTAGTTGATAAATCTTCAATTGGTGATGATAATACAATATTTTATAAGTATTTTTTATTATCTATTTCATTTTACAGTCTAATTTTATAAATCTTACTTAATACAAATTTAGGAAGTTGTGAAGTTAAATAGTAATTATATATAATATATAGTAAATAATCTTAAAAATAAGTTAAGAAATATTTTTATAAAAGAATTATATTTACAAAATTATAACATTAAACTAAAAGTATCAAAATATGTAAACAAGCATGTTTACAAAGTATGTTCACAAAAGAAGACCTAAGAATAATCAGCTTAGGGATACTAAATAAAAGACACTTTAAAAATAATAAATAAGCATTTGTACTCAATGCGATGCAGGTATAAGATTAATATTGAGCACTGTTTATTATTTTATATTCTACTACATATATATATAACTATTTACCCTCGAATCCTACAAATTGTAATATACCCCATAATTAAGGCCTGATAAGTATAATGTGTCCTTATAAGCAGTCTACTTTGTATTTTTCTTAAATATAAGTTTTTCCCTCTCTTAAGACTGTAATAGTAATATTATAATTAAGCTATATTTGCTCATAAGCAAAAAAAAAAAAAATGGCTTCATCTCCATCAATAACTGAGGGTGAATGCTAGTGTGTCTTTTTTGTAATCCTTATTATTTAACATAATTATATGAATAAAAATGTTAATACTCATATTTTACATTCAAAAATTATACTAAAATAATTTAAGAAACAAAACATGTTTGATAATATTATAATAGTATAACAATGTTTGTTGAATAAGGAAAAATTCAGAACAGACACATAAACATGCATACATGACACATTATGATACATAATTGACTTGACAGCCTGCCGGTATGTACTGTCATAGTGGTGCACCAACTTAATGCTAACATATATTATATGTATAGTTGAATATAATGAAAATGTACTTATAAATTTAAAAATATTATAATTTTACCTTAAGGAAAATAGTTTTTTAATATTTGTAATTGAATTATGACCTTATATGTATGTTAATTTTTATGTTATGTTTAATTTTAATAAAAAGATATATATATTTGTGATATGTTACGTTTTAATAAATCCATTAATTTTTAATAGATTTAATATCTCTTGCATTAATATACTATTGAATATGAAGCATATAAATATATAAACTCAAAACCATATGAAATAAATAAAAAAATTTAAAATTATTGAGGAAAGAAAAATCATTTTTTTTTTAGGAAATAACTTTCAGCAACAAATATTTATACTGGTTTTGTTAAGCAAGTAATTAGTATTAATTTGTAAAATATGTAAATTGTAATTATTACTTAACCTATGTTAAATAGAAATTTACAACTTGATTTTTTAATCAATTAGTCTTGGGATTATGAATATATGATGTGGTATTTACACATGGCATGCTGAACATGCCCAGGCACTGCTTGTAGTTTTATAGAAGCCAATAATATCAATAATAAATATTTTTATTTTAACTTCTAACATATAATGTAGATATTCTTATAGTAAATTTAAAAAAATAACTGGATGGGCCTCGCTCTGCTGTACAATTGAGGGTGGAATGCACTTCGTTCATAGGGTAGGTCATTACAATGGATTTGTTACATTTGAATGCAATGATAGGTATCATCATTGTATACGAATAACGATTCTGAACGGAAATGATATGTTGGTCTAAAATGGGTAGATAGTAATATAGTATTTTATATTTAAATTGAAATATAATGCAATAGTATGCAATTTCGTAAACATTTAAATTTCAAACGGTCATAAAATTTTTTTCTTAAAGTCTAGTGGAAATTGTTTTATAGATTTTTGAAGATTAACTTATGGATAACCCAGTGTTAAAATTTTAATCGTTAAGTATAAACTGAAAAAAATTTATGAATTTTCAACTACAAAATAACTTGCAAATCATCGCGATTTTAACATATTTTATACAAATTTGAACTTTATGAGCTTATAAAAAAAATTTGAGTAAAACTACGATCTACAATATTTTCTAGTTACGATAAGTATAACTTATAATAAACATTGTATTAAATTTTCAAGAGTTTTCGGACAGCCAAATAAATTTTATAGATACTTCAAAAAAAAAACTTACAAAAATCGAAAATTTAAATTGTCTATAAATATGTCAAAATACTTTGAAAACTTAATCACCTATGTATAACGTCAATATAAACATTTGGTAAAATTTTCAAGTGTTTGCCTTATTTGGTTTTTGAGTTATAGCAAATTTCAAAAACCGATATCATTTAGGTGTATTATATTTTACATGTAATTTTATGTCAATATTCGCTGTTCAAACGCTTATAAAAAAATGGATTTTGATGATTTTTGAATGACAATGATAACTACCTGTATGGAATCTTCTATTAAATTTTCAAGTATATTGTACTAACCATTTTTTTTTTCAACGGTTATAAAAAAAAATGTAAAAAATTCGAATATTTCAAATGCCTATAAGTAGCTTAAAAATCATAATATTTTGAAAAATATATGACATAAAGGAAATATCAATATTAACAGCTGGTAAAAATTTCAAGTTTTTGCGACTTATGCTTTTTAAGTTATAACAAATATTTAAAATCGTTTGAGGAAAAATCACTATTTAATGCAATTTCGTAAAAATTTAAATTTCAAACGGTCATAAATTTTATTCCTTTAAGTCCGGTAGAAATTTTTTATAGATTTTGAAGAGTAGCTTATGGATCACTTAGTGTTAAAATTTTGAACCTCAAGTATAAACTGAATAAATTTTATGAATTTTTATTTTTATCTACAAAATAACTGGCAAATTACCAATTTTGACACTGTTTGACTGTTTTATAGTTTCAAATAACAAGTACAATAAAAATGACTTGAATTGATTATTTGATATTAATATATTATCAACTATCATTATTTCCATATTAATTAGTATAATGTGGGAGTTTTGAGTCCTATGTAACCATTATTTATTTCTTGAAATTTTGATATTTTCTTGAAATATCCCGAGAACACCTCAGCACACCAGGATTCTACCTAGCTGCAGCCATCGTTCGTATCCGAGGGCTTTGACAATAATTTCTCGTCTCTCATTTTCTTCACTTCAATAATGTAAACCTATTCGCAGGGCCGCATTTAAGATTTAGCCGCCCCGTGCAATCAAATTTTGCCGTCCTCTCTCGTTTCAGTTTATATAAATACTAATAATTTTTGTTAAACAAATAACAAATTACGTTTACAAACAGCTTACAGTTGTAGATAAATAAATTAGGAATTAAGAATTTACCAACTGAAAAAATAAAACCTATAATATATTTTTATTTTATTTTTTTAATCAGTACTTGTAGTATATAGTAATTAGTAAAGTTAGGTCACTAAATAATTTTATATATACGTTTAATTAATGGTCAAGTTCTGTGGACAATTTTTATTAACATTTTTTTTTGCATTTTAATGTTGCAAATTCTTCGATTATAGCATTGTAATCAATTTTCGATGTTAAATCCGCTTCTATAATCATCATTGCCAAACTGTTGAGTGTTGAGTCTATTTTCTTTAGAACATGATCTTAAATACGATTTTACTCTCTTCAGAGCTGAGAATGACCTTTCCGTTGAATAGTTGCTAATAGGTGTACATAGCAACATTCTCAAAGAAATATCAATATAAGGATAAATATTTACAACATTTTTTTGCCTTATAAATGCACACATATCATGGTATTTGGAGCATCACTGCCAATACTTTTTAAATGGCCTCTAAAATGTAGGTATTCATTTATAAAAGACGGTTCCAAATCATTGAGATATTTTTTTTGTAGTCTAGCAGCATACATATAAACATCAGCAACTGACAAAGTAATCAATTTAAAAAAGAATTTATAGTTTTCGAGAAGGTGGTCATACGATTCTTTCCTTTTTTCTAGTTCATTAATTAATTTATCCAACATTACAAAGTAGATATCACTTTTAAATATTTTTGCCGAAATCACGTCCATATTTTCAGACAGTCCTTCATCAAAAAATTTTTTCTCATTCTTTGATGTTCTAAATTGTTTTTAAAATCTTTAATACCTGTTTTTTCAATTGCTGAAGATTTAAAATGTTTGTAAGCACCATCAAAGCGAAAATCTGTCACATAAACTATTAATGAATTATACAACTCAACTACAATACCCAAATCAATATTTACATATTGTAATTTTTTACTGACTACATTAAATCTTTGTAAAATATGACCCCAAAAGCAGGGGCGTAGCTAGGATTTTTTTTTGGATAGGCCGAAGGCCCACTATAAAATTTTTACTCGCCGACGGTGATGGGGACTTCTCCTTATTTTTTTTATTAGCCTACTAAAATTTCAAAGTTTTCAATGATTATTCTTATAAATAAATGAATAATTAATTACTTAAAAATTAAAACAAATTGAACCAAAAAATAAGCATATAGTTTCAAAAGATGCAATTCTTATTTAAGTACTTAAATACTAATATCACTTCGTGATTTTGACATTTTGGAATTGCTTGGTAATGGCCAAGACTCAGATTTGTCATCATTATCTGGTGAAGATGAAGAAAACGAACTTGTATTTCCTACATCAGAACTTCTACAGCATCTACCCATGTCTGTGTTGTAGGTTTAGGTAAATAAGAAGGTTGTAGAACATTCCAAATTTCCTGACAAACATCTTTCACAACTTTGGAAACAGTTGATCGTCCTACTCGAAAAGAGAATGCAATAGTCTGATGACTATCACCTGTTGCCAAATATCTGAAAATTGAATATAAATATACGATACGTGACATACGAAAATATTTGAAAAGAAGATCTTCGTGTGACAGTAGTTCAACACACAGCCGATGGTATTCACCAAACTGTTCCCTGGTTGTATTGGTTTCATGTACCCATTTTCGTTTTTTCCTTTTATTTTTAAGGGTAAGTAATAAAAGTAGTTGTTCCTCGTCAGAACTTGATATTATTCTAAAATGGCGACTATTAAAAATTAAATCAAGTGGACAGATATACGCAACTGTGTACTAGATTACTATTTTATATAGATCACTAGATTATGACTGTTGTAGCAGGTCGCTGACAAATTATCGCTGCCTGTGTGCCGTCATCAGATCGACGACCGCGTGAACGCTGACCGCCGCGACAAACCGCGTTCTGTGTGTCCGAGCCTTTAATCTCACAATACTAATAATTATAGGTAGATACTAGGTAAATGCTTAAAATGTTTATGAGTTTAATCGTGAAACTATTTCCAACAAAACTTTATCTCGAGAATTTTGTAAGCAACGATTTTATCTTTCAATATTATTTTTACGTGTCGTCTATCGACTAGTGCGATAGTCCTAATGACATTTTAATGATGTCGCCGTCTTGATACAAATTATAGTGTCAATAATATTGTACCAGTACTGTTGTAAAAACGTGTATAAGTGTCTGAATATATTATTTTTAATATAATTGATATTTTTCCTGAGAAAATCTGGGTAGGCCCAGGCCTACCAGGCCTACCTACTGGCTACGCCCCTGCCCAAAAGATTGATAAGATTTTAATCTGTATTTATTTATGCTAAATGATGATTAGAATCTAATGACGAAATTATTAATTACAATAATAATAGATAAAAAAAAAAATGAAAGAAAAACGAAATATAAAACTCGTCAGTTAAAATTAAAATACTCCTGGACAAATTACACATTGGCACTTTTTCCAGGAGTCCACGACCGCCCCCTTAAATCTGCCACCCGGTGCAATCGCACCCATTGCACCCCCCTATATGCGGCCCTGCCTAATCGTCCTGAGTTTAAAAAAGGTCATCCAGTTCTGACAAGTATAAAAGCATCAAATATCAATGTATGTAATCCTCAGAAACAAATAAATTGTAAATTTTAATTTTCTGAAGATTATTTAATAATAATAATAATCAGATTTTCTGAAGGAACGGTAAACTTGTTAACAAAGTGAAATCAACTTTGAAGCCTGTACATGGAAGGAATAAAGATTAAAGATCAAAAGAGAAAAGTATGAACATTTGCAACAATTACAATCATTATTTTTTGATAAATGACAACCTTCCTAAACAATGAGTAGGTAACGATTAAACTTCTATTCAAATCAACAATGATATAAATTTATTATTTATTTTTAAAATTATAATGTTTAGATGTGGAATCATTTACGGCCGTTTTTAAATTGTTTTTTTTTTTAAGGTAATATATGGTCTAAACATAAGTGTCATTGACATTCAGTAATTTGGAGAGACTTCAGTATTTTAGATAAGAGGTCTATCATAATTATTTGTTGAATACCGATTGTTTTACAACTGACGTCACTAATTATTAGAGTAGGTAATTGTACTTAGGTAGCCAGGTAGGTTACCTGTATTTAGATTTAAATTATTTAAAACATCTCTTAATGATTTAACAAAACCTATATAATTAGAGGAAGGTGATCCATATATGCATAAAATAATAAATGGCACGTTATTAAAAGAAAATCAAAGCTTTAAAATATTATTTTCTAACAGATTAAAGTCAAGGGAATCCGCAATTAGGAAGAGGATTACACGTACACCACATAATAGATTAGGTAAATCCATTTAATCTACTCTTGTAATTATACCATCATTTTATTGGTTCTTTTTTACGGAAAACTTTAATTTATGACCAAAGTTATAAAGTATTCGAGTAAAAGTATTCAAATATATTTTTAAATACTATATTCTTACTACTAAATACAGTTATATTCAGGCCCGTACTGGCTCACCAGGCAGACGCACAATGCATCCCATTTCCCATGAAAATTACAATATTGACTTTTAAATTATAAATAGAATATTTTCAATTGTATTTATCTCATCAACTTCTAATTTTTAACTATGGATAAAAAAAGAAAAAATTATAAAATATACATTTTTAGAATATTGAATTGTAACTTTACGAAAGATTTTATTATATTGTAAAAATTATATATTGTGCATCATAAAATATATAGTTCAGGGTTCACCACACCACTGGAGTTAACATGTTCTCCATTCGTTTTTATTTTAAAACATTTGTTAAGTTGCCTTTAAAATACGCCTTCAAAATCTCATTGAGTATTACAGATTTACTCGTATTAAAGAAGTTTCATCATTTCGATGAAGACTATTTGAATACGACGTGTACTGTGTAGTACTTGAACATTTTATAAGTAATATAACGTATATTCAAATACTTTACTCAGTATTTTAACCCGAAAATACGGCATTTTTTCACTAAAAATAGGCACAGTAATTGAGTGATTATTCCGAATATCATATTATTTTTTAACATAAGGTTATCCATAAGTTACTCTTCAAATAGCTATGAAAAAATTTCTACCGGACTTTCAAAACGATTTTATGACCGTCTGAAATTTAAATTTTTACGAAATAGCATAAAATAACGATTTATCCTCAAACAATTTTAAATATTTGTTATTATTCAAAAAGTATAAGTCTCAGAAACTTGAAACTTTTTTTTTCAATGGTTTATATTGGTATTTACTTTTTAAAAATATTATACTGATTCAGTGGCGTAGACAGGGGGGATTTGGGTGTTTAAAGTAATTTAAACCCTCCTCCCCATTGCCTTTCCACATCTAATAAATGTATTATTTATATTATTAACTATTGTATATTTCATTAATTCTAGTACCTACTATCTATAAAAATATAGTATATGAGACGTTTCTGAATATTCCAAGAACTCGTCTAGAAACTTGATTGATATTTGATAATAATTGTAATAACAATAATAATATTATATTTTTAATAATACTATTTACATGGGCTTATAGGTTTATAGTTTATAGGTATTTGAAATATTCGATTTTTTTTTTAAATTTTTTTTATAATTGTTGATGAAAAAAATTTGGCTGGGACAAAATACTTGAAAATTTAATAGAAGATTCTACAGAAGTTATTCTTACTGTTATTCAAAAATTGTTGTAATACCTACATATGCACAATTATTTTTTATAAGCGTCTGAAAAGCAAATATGCACATAATATTACAATTTAAATCTAACATGATATATAATATAATATACCTATTCTAGAGTCTAGACTAACAAATCATCTACGTTCAGAATCGTTTTTTGTATGCAATGATACCTAGCATTGCATTCAGATTTAATACATTCATTATAATAACCTATCCTATAAACGAGGTCCACTCCAACCCTTACTGTACACCAGAGCTAGTCCCCGTCTGGTTATTTTTTTCCTTCTACAGTAAAATTTACCATTTTGGACTTCTATCTGTCTGATTAATATAAATACAAGTAAAATAATAATTATTATCATAATATGCGTAATAATAATGACAATAAAAATTGAATGTATATATTATGTTATTTTAAAGTCGTTTTGCTATTGAGTATATGAATACCATAATATTTTAAATACTCATGAAGTTATGAATAATGAGTAGGTACCTCTTAGTGGTCATTTGGAATAAAAATTAGATGTCTGCTATTCCTCAGTACAATAGTTATACACTTATAGTGCATTATAATGTGTAGGTGCTATATAGATAGCAAAATGTTAAGTGAAATTTTAGTTATCTGTTGGAGGTACCTGCTATTTTTAATTTCGCATGTGTACGTTTCACGTTTGCACTACGAACCGTACTAACACCAATATTTAATATTTATTTTAAATATCGCATCCATTGTATAAGTAAAATACTAAATACTCCAATAAAACTATTTTAAGCGCGTATTATCGACGTTATTAGCTGTTAGTGTTCTACGACGAAATACAATAATATCTAATGTCAACAATGTGACAGTCATAATGGATCATGGTTTCCCAAACATATAGAGTTTGTGCATCAGGGCCATCAGGCACAGGACAGTAGGCCACAGAGTTGAGACTTCAGCGGTATTTTAAGCGTCAGATTATACATTCTACTTCGTATTCCCATGTTTCTGCGGAACTATTTGTTTTATAGTGCCAATGTGTTATGCTGAATGCTGATGCGTTTATGCTTTAGTGCTTTACGCTGAATAATTGATAAGATTCTTTGTTAACCTACCACCGTGTTACCTACAGAACCAACCATGTTTGTAATTATAGGTCCCCTCTCAAACATAACTGATTCCGCAAAAGACGGTAGACGAGACACGCACACAGGTTCTGTCATTCCGAAAACAGTTCATTGTTAGTTATTATTGGAACCATTGGCTAGTTGTTTTTAATGTGAATGTAAACATTTTTGTGTTATCTAAATGTAAATTCTAAATACGGATTTATAATCAATAATCATAACCATAGTCCATTTATTGTCTTCATATTAGACTTAAGTCCATAAGCATTATTGTTTTAATATAACTATTGTCATAGTGGTTCTATATCGTTAATTTTTTTTTTTATTCTCTTGAGAATTAAGAAGATCGACTTTGTAAATAACAACAAGGCAGGACAGACGGTTGATGTTGACATTAATATTATTAATCTTAAAACTGAAGTACATTTGTAAGTTATACTACCTACTGCATTTTTAATACTTTTTTTTTTTTATTAATAAAATAAATAAATGTATTTACAATCTGTAATATAATAAAACAATAAGTAAATTTGAGATTTTTTTTTTTGATTTTTAATACTTACATTTACATAGTTTTTCTTTTAAATAGGTTGTAATTATTAAGCATTCAAAATGTTTGCCGCAATGTACAAATCACTTTTTAATGAATATCAGATGGAAAAAAAAAATAAATTGGAATCGGAAATAATTGAAAAATCAAGACAAAATGTAGAGAACTTACTTACTGATTTCTATGAAGTAAATAATACTTCAAATGATGGTGGTAGTAGTTCCATGTCAAAAGATACCTCTATTGAGGCTATTGAGTCGTCTTTTGCTGATATTCATCTTGACTATTTAAGCGATAGTGATTCAGTTGACAACTTTGATGACTCCAAAAGTGATGTTAGTTCTGTTAGTGAAAATAAACTAGTGGCTGTTCAAATTGAAAATGCTGATGACAAAAAATTGATAAACCAAATTAATAGTCTACAGTGTCCATTCACATGGAAATTGAAGCCAAAACACAAAAAAAACATGATTTCACAAATTGAGAATAAATATGGTGAATACAACTTGGATATATCTTCAAATGAATTTACACTTCAAAGGTAGATTATTTAAATAATATTATCTATGTTTTTGGATACCATGTTTTGTAATTGATATTATATGTTCATATTAATTTATAGATATATTGGTAATTTGATTATTGGTTATGAAATGTTTCATTCAGTTAAATCTAATGTTGCCCAAATAAAAATAGCAGAAATTGGAAAATGGCTTGAAGAATTAGATAAAAGTACTGATACATTTTATTTATCCATTAATTCTGGCCTTTTACATGTATTGAAGAGTACTTTTATTCATTTATTATATGCTGCAAATTCGACTGAGGAATGTAAATTGGTAATTTCTTATTCATATTTATTTTTTTAAATTTATTTAGACTTAAGTAAAAGAT